>JAJPUD010009359.1:0-76024 GCA_023553655.1 Myrmecobius fasciatus | reverse complement strand
TCTATATCTATATCTATATCTATATCTATATCTATATCTATATCTATCTATCTATCTATCTATCCATCTCTACATATATACACATAAGTCATGTGAGTATAAAAGGGAAGAGTTGCACCCAGATCCTTGACTCCAAAATCAGGCTTTTTTTGTTGTTTTATTTTGTTTTGCACTATGCTGGGCTGATCTCTTTTCATGCTCTATACCATGGAACACTCAGTTTCTTCTGTTCTTGACATTAAAAGATTAAAAAATGTAGCACCATTCCTGAGTACCTACTAGGTATTGACAACTCCCATTTATATAGCTCAGTAAAATTGATAAAGCCCTTTTCTCACAATGTCCTTGCAAGTTAGAGTACCTAGCATTAGTATCATACCCTTTTAAGTAAGGCTTAATGGCTTGTTGCTTATTAGACAACTAATAGTTATGAGGCAGCTTTTGAATTCAATTTTCCAGACTTTAAATCTGGCACCCTTGCCACTGCACCACACACATGAAGGGGAAAGAAGGTGTTTCACATCAGTTATTTCAAGATAAACAAATCTTGCTCACTTAAAACATAATATTTTAAAAATATAAAGTTCAATCATGTTTGATTCTTCATGACCTTATTTGGAGTTTTCTTGGCAAAGATATTGGGGTAGTTTGCCATATCCTCCTTCAGATCATTTAACAGATGAATTTTTTTTTTCTTTTTGCTGAGGCAATTGGGTTTAAGTGACTTGCCCAGGATCACACAGCTAGGAAGTGTTAAGTGTCTGAGATCGGATTTGAACTCAGGTCCTCCTGATTTCAGGGCTGGTGCTCTACCCATTGCGCCACCTAGCTGCCCCTACAGCTGAAAAAATTAAGGCAAACAAATTAAGTAAACTTGCCTAGGGTTTCATAGTTAAAAAGTATTTGTGGTTGAATTTGAATTCATTTCTTCCTGACTCCAGTCCCTTTCCCCCCATTCTATTTACTCTTCCACATAGTTGCTCTTTTAAATAAAAATTAAACTTTTTAGAATAGATTCTCCCCTTAAATGCTGTTTTAAAATAAATTGATATCTTTGAAAAAAAATCTTTTCATTGTATACTTCCTTACTTTTATAAATCAAGGACATAATAATTTAATGATGTTTGATATCATAACATCATCTGACCTTGTGGCTAGAAGAAATCTTAGGAATTCTGACCAGTGCCTGGTGAGAAATCAGCAACCAGTGGACAGTCAGGTTCCATTTGAATATCTCCAAGAATAAGGAGCCCAGTCACTATCTTGAAGGCACACCATCCATTACACTTTGTGTGGGCTCTACTGTTAGCATATTTATATGGAATCAAAACGCTATCTCTCTGTGTCCTCTAACTCCTATATCTATTTTATAGCCACTATTATTTTGCTGCACCTTCCCATTACAGATTAATTGTTTTGGGGAATTCAACAATAGGACTTTACATTTATCTTCATTAAATTTCATCTTATTTGACCGAGAACATAGTTCTACCCTGTTAAGATCTTTGGGACTGCAGCTCTATAGATTATTCCCATTTTGTGAGAGACCTCTTATAACAAAATAACAGTTAAGTAAAACTAATAACACAATAACCTAATCTGAAACTGGACACACCATATTCAAGTTTAAGAAGTGTTAATTGATCTTTCTAACATTGTGCCATGGACATCATCATCTATGAACCTATCTAAATAATTGATAATATATTGGAATAGCACAAGGAGAAAGTAAGTTCCCCTTGACACTACACTAGTCTTCCATACAAGTTAACATTAATCTGTTAACAACTAGTCTTTGGGTTTAGTCAATTCATTCCTCAACCAGCTATAAGTACAGTCTAGTCAACATCTCTTTATCTTCATCTATTAAATACCTCCTATTTCAGTGTATTGTGATAATTATTTATAACCCATAAATGAAACAAGAAATACTGAATATCAAGAATTATACTATTCCATAATGCAGTAATACCTACTAGTCTATTGAGGCAACTCTAAATATCTGGTCTTTTAGGAGCTTTAGTCAACACAATAATCACAATTCCAGAGGACTCATGATGAAACATACTGTCCATCTTTGGATAGATAAATGATAGACCCAGAGGGATGACGAAGACATTTTTTTTGGACATTACTAATTTGAGAATTTATTTTACTCAACTATAAATATATATATATATATACATATATATATATATATATATTTATAACAGGTTTGGTTTTTCTTGTTTTCTGTGGGAAGGGTTTTAGGGTCCAGGGGAAAAGGGGATGTAGGAATCTTAGATGGAGCTAAGATGGCAGAAAGTAGACAGGTCTTTGTCTGAGCTCATCCTGGCTTTCTTCAGATCAACACCAGATCAAGCCTCTGAATGGGTTTTGAAGTGACAAAACCCACAAATATTTGGAGTATGACAAATTTCCAGCAGGAGATATTTTGGAAGAACTTCAAGAGAGGTATGCCTCAATCAGGACAGGAGGGAGGGGAGGGCTCATGGTTGCAGCCCAGCATATTGAAATACAGGAAGACCCAGTGTGGAGAGGCTTCAGCAGTGGCAGGCTCATAGTCAAAATATAGCAGCATTTACTATTCTGTCCTATTTCAGAAGCCAATGGATCAGTTGACTAGCTGTGATACCTCCAAAACAATTACAGAAGGCAAATAGTGAGCCCCTGAACTCCAGCATAAGAAGTGAGACTTGACTATGCCCACCTAGTATGAGAAGGAAGCTGGCAGCACCAGTCCTAAGGCAGCAGGAAGCTACTGTTGCTTGTAGAATAAGCTTGAGACAATCTCCCCTTTGCCCTAAGAGCAGACTTCAACCTTTAAAAATGAGCAAAACAACAAAAAGAGCTCTGACCATAGATAGCTTTTGTGGAAACAGAGAACAGTCCTGAAACCTTGAGGACATTAAAGGCAAAACATCTCCAGATGAAGCCTCCAAAGGTGATATAAATTGGTCTTCATCTCACAAAGCTCTTTTTTTTTTTTTTTTGTTTATTTATTTATTTATTTTAATTATTTATTTATTTTATTTGTATAACATATGTGTGGGTAATTCTTCAACAATAACCCTTACATAGCTTTCTGTTACAAAATTTTCCCCCCAACTCCCCACCCCTCCCCTAGATGGCAGGATATCCACTACATGTTAATTATGTTAAAATATTGGCAAATCGAATATATGTATACATATTTCCAAACATCATTGCTGTGCAAGAAAAATCTTATCTACACAAACGATATATCAGATAAAGGAAACACAATGTAAGCAGACATCAATCAAGGAATATGAGAATGTTATGTTGTGGTCCACATTTCACATCCCTCTCTCTGGGTGTATATGGCTTTCTTCAGTGAACAATTGGAGGTGGTTTGAAACATTTCATTGTTGAAGAGAGCCATGTCCATCAGAATTGATTGTCATATAGTACTGTTGTTGCCGTGTATAATGATCTCCTGGTTCTGCTCATTTCACTCAGCATCAGTTCATGTAAGTCTCTCCAGGCCTCTCTGAAATCATCTTGCTGGTCATTTCTTACAGAACAATAATATTCCATAATATTCATATACCATAATTTATTCAGCCATTCTCCAATTGAAGGGCATCTATTCAATTTCCAGTTTCTAGCCACTACAAAAAGGGTTGCCACAAACATTCTTGCACATGTGGGGCCTTTTCCTTCCTTTATGATTTCTTTGGGATATAAGCCCAATAGAAATGCTGCTGGGTCAAAGGGTATGCACAGTTTGATAACTTTTTGAGCATAGCTCCAAATTGTTCTCCAGAATGGCTATATCCGTTCACAGCTCCACCAACAATGCATCAGTGTCCCAGCCCTCCCACATCCCCTCCAACATTCATCATTAACTTTTCCTGTCATTTTAGCCAATCTGACAGGTGTGAAGTGGTACCTCAGGGTTGTCTTGATTTGCATTTCTCTGATCAATAGTGATTTGGAGCACCTTTTCATATGACTATAAATAGTTTTAATTTCATCCTCTGAAAATTGTCTGTTCATATCATTTGACCATTTATTGATTGGAGAATGGCTTCACAAAGCTCTTTTGGAAGAATTCATAAAGGATCTTAAAAGAGTTAGAAGAAAAATGGGGCAAGGAAATGAGAGTATTGGAAAAAAAACACAGAAATTGTATGAAGAAAATAACTCCTTAAAATTTAGTTTTGGCAAAATGGAAAAAAGAAAACAACTTGAGGAAAACAAAATTTGTGAATTGGAAACAACTCATTTAAAAGTTCAATGCAAAAGATTAAAAAACTAACTGAAAAAAATTCACTAAAAATTAGAATCGGACAAATGGAAGTGAATGACTAAATGAGAGATCAAGAATCAATCAAACAAAATTAAAAAATGAAGAAAATAGAAGAAAATGTGAACTATCCCAGGAGAAGAACAACTGACCTGCAAAATAGATCCAGGAGAGACACTCTAAAAATTATTGGACTATCTGAAAACCATGATGAAAAAAAAAAAAAGCCTAGACAATATGTTTCAAGAAATCATCAAAGAAAATTGTCCTGATGTCCTAACATCAGAGGATAAAATAGTCATTAAAAGAACTCACTTGAAAGAGACCCCAAAATGAAAACTACAAGGAATATCATAGTTAAATTCCAGAATTATCAGATCAAGGAAAAAATACCGCTAGCAGCCAGAAAGAAACAATTCAAATATACAGGATCCACAATCAGGATTATGTAGTTCTTAACAGCTTTCACTTTAAAGAATCAAAAAAAACCTGCAATATCATATTCCAAAGAGCAAAGGAATTTAGATTGCAGCCAAGAATCAACTATCCAGCAAAATTAATCATTATCTTTCAGGGGGAAAAGATCATCATTCAATGAAATAGGTGAATTTCATTTACTTTTGTTGAAAAGACCAGAGCTGAACAGAAAATTTGACCTTCAAATACAGAATTCAACAGAAGCATAAAAAAGGTAAAAAAAGAAAAAAGAAAAAGAAAAAAACACTTGGTTTTTAAAGGTTAAAATGTTTACATCACTATATGGAAAGATGATATGCTTAATTCTTGAGAATTGTATCTTTCTTAGAGGTATACTTAGAGAGTGTAGGTATAATTTGCTTTTACTGTGATGATATAAAAAAGGAACTGGGGATGGAAAAGGTATTGTACTGAAAGAAGAGGAAAGGGGATATAAGATGTGGTAAATCATATTACATGAAGAAGCAAAAAAAAAAAAAACTATTACTGTTGAGGAAAAGAAGGGAGGGGAATGAGCACTATGTAAACCTTAATCTTATCAGATTTGGAAAAGGAGATGTAGGACAGGGACAATCAGAAGCAAAAAAAAAATTGAAATAAAAATAAAAATAAAATATTTATTGTCCTACAGTTATGCCAATAATACTGTGATTTCTAAGCTTAATCTTTACTTTTTAAAATTATTTTCCTCTCCTCCCTTTTTGTCAGTCTGCCAGTTATCACTTCTAACTACTTTCAATGTGTCTATATATAATTCTTTCTTTCCTTTTAATTTACCACTCTTAAATCTGCAGGAAACTTCAAAAGCAGTTTGCCAAGTTTGTTTGATTTTTATGTAAAGTAAGAATAAATAAGCCCTCATTAAGGGTCCAAGAGGAATTTAACATGAGTTAAATAAATGGACTAAATTTATCATAGGACACCTAATTTGACTTTGCTGAGACCATTGGTGGGGGAGAGTGGCTCAGTTCTTTGCCTTTGGCTATGTTCCACACAACTGAAGTTACTAGTTAAGTGTTCATTCCAAAAAATGAATGTCATGTTCTATCTATATTATAAAATACCACCATGATATTTGTTATAGTTAGGAAAACATGGGGAAATTTTAAAAAGCTTTAAAACTAATATTTCAAAAGATTTTTGTAATTATACCCCCTTTTTTTCCATCTCAACATGCAGAATCAGGAATAGCATTTGAATAACATAGGGGTTATTTAGACTTGGTGTTAGAAAAACCTGGGTTCATGCCCATCTCAGATACTTATTAACTTTTTGACTCTGGACAAGTAATAACTTTTCTGGACCTCATCTACAAAATAATGGGATTAAACTTTATGCTTTCCAGAATTCTTTCTGTCTCTCTATAAATAATCCTTAGATTTTTTTAATAGATTTTGTAAACTCAGAATATCAAGCTTCAAATAATATGCCAAACTGTGATTTCATAGAATAAATCATTTCAAATATGGGAAGGACTTTAGTATCAGAGCTAACAGGGATTAAAGAATAAGGAACATCAAAGCCAAAGACAGTCATTAAAAAGACATTTATTAAGCATTTACTGAACCAGTCAAGGGGGATACAAAGAAAGGAAAGCAAACAAGCAAAGCAAAAAAAAAAAAAAAAAAAAGTTCCTGGATCTTTACATTCTAATTGGGGAAATTATATGCAAAACAAAACAATTGCAAGATAAATACAATAGATATAGAAGGAAATCTCAGATCTAAATCACTAGCAGTAAAGTTGAGTTACATTGAAATTTGGGATAGCCTCCTGTAGAAATCAGCATTTGGTCTGAATCTTGAAGGAAGCCAAGGAAGCCAGGAGGCAGAGATGAGGAGCAACAGTAGACCAGGCATGGGGTACAGTCAATAAAAACACAAAAAATTGAGAGAGGCTTTGTAATGTTTGAAACCAAGGAAGGTCAGTGGGAAGTTGAGTGTAAGAATGGAAAAGAAAGAAGGACTTTAAATACCAAACAGAAACTTTTATATTTGATCCTGAAACCAAAGAAGTTTTGAGAAACAGATCTGTTTCAAATGGTTCAATTACTATAATTACTAATCAATATTGTACTAGAAATGCTTGCTATATCAATAGGACAAGAAAAAAAAAGTGAAAGAATAAACATAGGCAAGGAGTAAGCAAAACTATCCCTTTTTTAGATGATAATTTACCTAGAGAACCCTAAAGAATCAACTAAAAATCTAATTGAAACTATGAATTTCCTCAGACATGTTGCAGGATATATAATAAACTCATAAAAATCGCAAGTAATTCTGCATACTACTATCAAAATCCAATAGTAAGAAAGAGAAAAGAAAGTCCATTTAAGATAATTATAGGTAGTAAAAATTACTTGGAAACCTACTTGCCATGACACACTTAGGAAATATATGAAAACAGTTACAAAACACTCTTCACACAAATAGTTCTATATAATTGAAGACCATGAATAGGTCAAGCCAATATAAAAAAAAAATGACAGTATAACCTAAATCTATTTCTTATGCAGTGCTGTACTAATCAAACTATCACAGAATTACTTGATAAAGCCAGAAAAAAAATTTCTTTTTGAAGAACAAAGTCAAGAATATCAAGAAAACAACTTTGTTCTAGGTAAGAAGTACAAAGATTTATCAATGTAAAAGATCTGGTACACAATATACAGAAGCACATGAGCACAGTAATCTAGTGTTTGATAAATTTAAATATCCCAGTTAATGGAGTAGAAAATGATTATTTGACAAAAACTGTTGGGAAAACTAAAAAGTAGTCAGCAGAAACTAGTCATAAGCCATTATCTCATACTGTATGACAAGATAAACTCAAAATGGAAAAATAATTTAGACATAAAAGGTATTATTACAAATAGATTAGAAGAGCATGGAAGAAAATCCCTATTAGATCTATGGAGAAAGAAGAGATCATGCCAGATAGGAGACAAGAAGGGTAAAATGGATAATTTTTATTGTATTAAATTTAAAGGTTTTTGCATTAAAAAAATCAATGGAGATAAAATTAGAAGCAAAGTAGGAAACTGGGGGGGGAGAAATTATAGCAATTTTCTCTGATAAAGAATAAAATATATAGGGCATTGAGTCAACTTTACAAGAGTCATTTCCTAAATAATAAATGGTTAATGGATACAAATAGGCAATATTTAGAGGAAGAATCTAAGCTATCAGTAGTCATATATTAAAAAATTCTATCCCTGCATTTTTGTGGTGACAACTAGAAAATGCAGGGATACCCATCAATTGGGGAATGAGTGAACAAACTGTGGTATGTGATTGTAATGGAATTCTATTGTGATGTAAATAATGTTAAAGGAAATGGCTTCAAAAAACCTGAGAAAACTTAGATGGAACTGATAAAAGTAAAGCAAGCTGAACCAGGAAAACAATTTGCAGTAACAACAAAGATCAACTGTGAAGGACTTACTAACTCTGATCAACAACATGACCCACTGATTCCAAAAGGCTCATAATGAAACATAATACACCTCCAAATAGGGAACTAATGGACTCAGAATACTGACTGAAGGTTTTTTTTTCCCTTTCTCCCTTCCTTCTTATTTTTTAAAAAAATATGGTTAATGCAGAAATTTGTTTTAAATGACTAGATATATTTGTAGTACATTATGTTTTTGTTTTTGTTTTTTTGCTTCTCATTGCATGAAAGAAAAAATAGGGGAAGGGAGAGATTTGGGAACTAAAAAGAATTTTGAAAAATAAAAAAAAGCTTTCTATGTTTTATATATATATATATATATATATATATATATATATATATATATATATACATGTATCAGTTTGACTAAGGCCACTCATTCAATGATTAAGGCTAGGCAGCAAATGAGACAAAGAATCTCCTCTTTCACTTAGTCCAAAAAAATCTAAATATAGCAATGAATTTAAGGGGAGAAGACCCTCAGGGTTTCTCACCAAAGCAGAATGACTTCTATTTACATTCAATCAGGATCCAAACAAAAAGCAAAAGAATCTTGGCCTAGGACCTTTTGATGGTGAATTAGAATCAGATTGCTTTTGATTTCAGATCTAGTTATGAAGAAAGTAATCTAACCAATAAAGCCCAAGATATCTTGGGAAGGTCAGAGGTGCAAAAGAGAAAAGATGATTTTAAGAGTATCTGTAGGTAAGGGCATGATATTCTATGTGATCAGAAGAAGGAAAGGAAGGAAAAAGGAAAGGAGAGAGGAAAGGAAGAAGGAAAGAAGGAAGGAAGGAAAAAGGGAAGAGGAAGGGAGGAGGGAGGGAGGGAGGAAAGAAAATAGGGAAGAAATCAGGAAGGAAGGAAGGAAGGAAGGAAGGAAGAGAATGAGAGAGGGACAGAGGGAGGGAAAAAAGGGAATGAGGTAGGGAAGGAAAGAGAGAGGGAGGAAGGTAGAAAGGAAGGCAGAAAGGTAGGCAGGAAGAAAGGAAGGAAGGAAGAAAGGAAGGAAGGCAGGAACAAAGGAAGGAAGGAAATAAGGAAGGAGGGAGGAAAGAACAGTAGGAGGGAAGGAGGAAAGGAAAGGGAAGGGAAGGGAAGGGAAGGGAAGGGAAGGGAAGGGAAGGGAAGGGAAGGGAAGGGAAGGGAAGGAAACGGGAAAGGAAACGGGAAAGGAAACGGGAAAGGAAACGGGAAAGGAAACGGGAAAGGAAGGAACAAACAAATGAACTAATAAACAAATGAGATTCCAACCGACTAATTCTAATTTGGGGGCCAGTATTACTCCCAGAGGCTGTTGCTTGTCCTACCTTCTGGA
The DNA here is from genome assembly GCA_023553655.1 of Myrmecobius fasciatus. NCBI lineage: Eukaryota > Metazoa > Chordata > Mammalia > Dasyuromorphia > Myrmecobiidae > Myrmecobius > Myrmecobius fasciatus. Next base: position 66,506 of record JAJPUD010009359.1, on the reverse strand, counting down.
AGAGGACCATGACATCAGGGAGGTGAGGCCATGACATGCAGATGAATTGGATTAAGTGAGAGAGGGCTATGCAAAGTCACCAGCCTCACTTTCCCCTCCAAAACCATTTGGGTTCAATGGCCATATATAGATTAAGATGATGAAGACCTTAGTTTAAAAAGGCCAAGGTCTCTCATTTCCTCCAGCACTATCTCCAGTCTTCTTGATCTATGTCTTGCCCCTGGACTCATATCACTCTGAAGGGGAAAGTGAGACAGCTTACCTTGCATAGTCCTAAATCCAATTCACTTGCCCGTCACAGCGCCTCCCCAATGTCATGGTCCTCTTATAGAGGGAAGGACAAACAACAACAATAGAGAACAGATAAAATTTGCCTTATTATAGGAAGGCCCATAACAAATGTGTAGTGAATTCAATCAACACAATTTTTGTGATTTTTTTCATTTCTATTCAGTAACATGTAAATAAGAACAAAGAAGGTGAGCTGTGGAAATAATTGGAAGTTGAGATCTGGCTGGGCATGATTGGCAACAGAATAAGGAGGCAAACGATTTAATTGTAGGGAAGCATACAACTGAATACTAAAGGCAACCTTAGGACAAAATACATAAAATAGTGAGTTGGAGGGAGTCTTCAAAGTAATTTAATCTGGCCTTCTCATTTTACAGATGAGGAAACAGAGGTCCATAGGAAGAATGTGATTTACCTAAATTCACAAAAGTCATAAGTAATAGAGCTGGGATTATAGCCCAGATCTATTGACTTTAAATCCAGTGATGATCCTCACAAGAAATATTTACAGACACAGAAAATAAAATTCTTTAAAACCATAGCCTGTAAGATGAACTGAAGTGTTATTTTTAGGTCTCCATTGTGTTAGAGCAGTTAAGAATGAGTATTTCTTCTCTTCTCAAGGCCCAAGGCAGTCAACAGGGAAATGAGGTGCAGAGAAACAGAAGAGAAAGAAGGAAGGCAGTGATAAAGAGAAGAAAAGGAATAAGGGAAGTAGCTGGTGACCTATGATGGTGTAATATGACTAAAACTCTCTGAAAAATGAAGGAAAAGGAAGAATGAGGAATGCATTCCATTCTGAACCTTAGCTGAAGCCATCTTAAGCATCTAGTATATAGCAAGCACTTTACAAGTATTATCTCATTTGAGCTTCACAATAACTCTAAGAGGTAAGTAGTGCTCTTACTATCCACAATTTACAGATGGTGAAACTCAGACAAAGGTGAAATGACTTGCCCAAGGTCATATAGCTAAATGAGGTTGGATTTAAACTCAGGTCAATCTTCCTGATTTCAGGACCAGAGCTCTGTCCATCTAGCTTCCTCTAGGAGGACCTGAGTTTGAATGCCGACTGTTATTTCTCACTGCTCTGACTCTGACAGCCTCATTATTCTAGATCATTTTTAGTTGATTATAAAAGTGAAGGGTTTCAAACATGTGGTATGTTGACAAGAGTGGCTTGGTGTCAGAGTTTGTGGATTTGAATACTGACTCAGCTACTTAATGATTATAACTTTGGAAAAATCTTTTAACCTTGGTGAATCTCAGTTAAAAAAACATTTTTTTTTCTTTTTTCCCTTTTGATTTGATTTTTCTTTCACAGCAGGATGGATATGGAAATATGTTTAGAAGAATTGCACCTGTTTAATCTATATCAGATTGCTTGCTGTCTTGGGGAGGGGAGAAAGAGGGAGAAAGGGAGACAAATTTGAACACAAGATTTTGCAAAAGTAAATGTTTCAAGCTATCTTTGTATGTATTAAAAAATAAAATACTATTTAAAAATAGATGTTGAAGTCTATCTTTACATATATTTGGGAAAAATAAAATACTATAAAAATAAAAACAAAACAAAACAAACAACAAAAACAAAACAAAACAGAATTCAATAATACTGTCACTTTTCGAATTCTCTCTTTGTCAATCCTTAAGGAGGTTTTCCACAAACCTATATACTGTTCCAGATTTCCCCCTTTTTTTTTTTTTTTTTGAGTTTGCTTCTAGAAAAGACTAAAAGCCACATAGGGTTTCTATTGTATTGACAGGATTAGGTTTTTGTCAGAAAGATACTGAAGTCTTTTCATTTTTCTGCTGGCTTTAAAAGAAGGGCTGTGTGTATGTGTGTGTGTGTGTGCGTGCATGCGTGCGTGCGTGTGTGTGTGTGTGTGTGTGTGAAGGGGGGAAGGAAAGTTGGAGGAAAGTACCAATCTATACTGTACCTTCATAGCAAAGGGGAAAAAAAAAGATAATTACACTTTGCCCTCAGGTCCTGACTGATTGGTGAGTCTCTCAGACACTGTAAGTAGGCGCCACAAATTGTGTAAGCTCTGACCTGCTGGCAGACTGCCTAGTTCACATGACAGTGATATCTGATGGTTTTGGCAAGGCAGAGGTGAGACGGAAAGGTGCCTAGGAACCAATAGACAAAGAATTAGGACTGGGGGTGGGGCAAGTGAAGTCTTTTAAAGGGGATAATAATTTTGAAGGCATTTCATTATTTGATCTTTGAGGTATATCACCTACCATGAATGCATGTGGGGAAAAGGAAGAATGAGGGATACATTCCATTCAGAGTCTTAGCTGAAGCATTCAATTCAGTAATATGAAGAGCCTGCTCCATAATGTAGTGCTTAGTGCTTTGGATTGTGGATAAAAATTTCACAATTCCATAGTCCTTATCCTAAGACATTAGGGGAAGAGAAGGGGAAGGAGATACAGGTCAACAAATGGATATGATAAAAATATTCCCTATCTCTTCTGAGCCTAAGGTTAAACCAATGAGATTTTGGAGCCCCACTGTTTAGCACAGTACCTATCATACAGTAGAGTTTAAGAAAAGATTGTTGATTTCAATAAGATAGTAGGTTCATGAAAGGCAGATATATATAGAAACACTAGCCAAGGTTACTAATTGGCAAGGATTCTTACCAAGAACAAATATACTTGAGCTTATAGTCAACACCAACCCCAGGCAATCAGTATTTATTATGTTTTGGAGTACCCCCAAATATTAGGGTACATCACAGTATCCTATTATTTCTGTTTCACATGAGAATTGGTAGTTCTTTCCACCAAGTCATAGTATGTTCAACTGGATGGCCAGCTCATGAAATGTCACAACTCTCTGTGATATTATTGTTTTTAATTAAAATTTATTTATTTTTAATACACATTACTTTATGAATCATGTTGGGAGAGGTAAATCAGAGCAAAGGGGAAAAACTATGGCAGAGGAAAAAAACAGAAAAAAGAAGTGGACATAGCATGTGCTGACTTACATTCAATCTCCATAGTTCTTTTTCTGGATGCAGATGGCATTTTCTGTCCAAAGTCTATTGGGATTACTTTGGATCACTGAACCACTGAGAAAAAACAAATCTTTCACAGTTGATCATCACACATTCTTGTTATTGTATACAATGTATTCCTGGTTCTGCTTATTTCACTCAGCATCAGTGTAAATCTTTCCAGGCCTTTATAAAATCAATGTGTCCATTATTTTTTATAAAACAATAATATTCTACTATCTTCATATAGCACAACTTATTCACCCATTCCCCAATTTATGGGTATCTACTCATTTTCTAATTCTTTGCTGTGACAAAAAGAGCTGCTGCAAACATGTTTGCACATGTGGGTCCTTTTCTTTATGATTTCCTTGGGATACAGACCCAATATGGCACTGTCAAAGGTATGACAGTTTGATAGCCCTTTGGGCATAGTTCCAGATTTTTCTCCAGAATAGTTGGATCATTTCACAACTCCATCAATAATACCTTAGTGTCCCAGTTTTCCCATATCTCCTCCAACATTTATCATTATCTTTTCCTGTCATCTTAGCCAATCTGAGAAGTGAGAAGTTGTACCTCAGAGTTGTTGGGAAGGCACTTCAGAAAACTTAAAAGTCCTGTAAGATAGCTATTCATTTGGCAGCTAGCAGCTTAGTTGATAGAGCATTGGACATGGAATCAAGAATGTTCTTCTTCCTAAATTCAAATTCAGCCTCAGGCCCTTACTGGGTGATTGTGGGCAAGTCACTTAATCCCAGGTACTTCAGTTTCCTTCCAAAGTGACTAGGAAGGGGCAGCTAGGTGATGGAGTGGATAGAGCACCAGCCCTGAAGTCAGGAAGACCTGAGTTCAAATCTGGTCTCAGACACTTAACATTTCCTAGTTGTGTGACCTTGGGCAAGTCACTTAACCCTAATTGCCTCAGCAAAAAGCAAAAAAAAAAAGTGACTAGGAAGACACTTTAGAAATAACTATATACAATAACTACCCTTTAATATTAATATAGTTATTGACTCATAATTTTAGAGATGGAATGGCTATTTAGGCAACTGAAAGTAAAGGTCATCTTGTCTCTAGCTTCTTAAACTATGGATTGTGACTCCATACAGGTGAATGGGGGAATCACAAAATTATGATTTATTATTAGTAAGTGTTTTATGTGCACACCTATTTTATATACCTATATACCTGGCATCTCAGGCATAAAGGAATCATGAGTGGAAAAAATGTTTCAGAAGTCCTGATCTAGTTCAATCTAGCTCAATAAACCACAGTAACTTTCTATTGCCTCCAGAATTAAATTGAAAGTCATCTGTTTGGCATTTAATTTTCATAATCTGACCCTTTTCTAAATCTCTAATCTTTTCCTATTTTACTTGTATGTGTACACTCTCTCTGATTCAGTAATACTGACCTACTTGTGATTCCTCACGTATAACCCTGTACTTTTGCCTTGGCTTATTCCCCATGCTTAGAATTCTTGTTTCATCACTTCTGCCTCTGACTTCCTTTAAAATTTAACTGAATGCCTGCCTCCACTAGAAGACTTGCCCACTAATAAATTCCCAGTGAAACTTCTTTCTTTCTTTCTTTCTTTCTTTCTTTCTTTCTTTCTTTCTTTCTTTCTTTCTTTCTTTCTTTCTTTCTTTCTTTCTTTCTTTCTTTCTTTCTTTCTGTCTTCTTTCTTTCTTTCTTTCTCTCACCATTTCTGTGGGCTTCATTAGTTGCAAAGTTTTAAACTATCCTTTTCATATCCAGTAACCTTATTAGGAAAAAAAATGGGAAGGTAGAAGTAATAAAAGTTTACTTCAGAAAATGATCCTTGATGTTTTGGGTTGGGAAAGTTGTAAGGTTTAAGTAATCCTGGTTGGCCATGTACCTAACTCCCACTCCCAGGACAAGTGCCTACCTTAGTACAAAACTACTTGACAGACCTTTGGGACACAATGCAAGGCTTCATTTAAAATGGATATTATATCAGTGTTAGTATGGTGCTGCCAGACATTATTTTATTAGCAGCTTTCATTTGCAGGTAAGCTTGCACTGACAATGAGAAGATTTGTTTTGGTCCAGTGCATATCAAGATAGTTTTCAACATTCACTTTTTTAAGATTTCCAGTTCCAAATTTTTTCTCCCTTCTTTTCTTCACTCCTCCCTTCCTAAAATGTCAAGCAATCTGATATAAGTTATACATGTACAATCACTTTAAACACATTTCCATATTAGTCTTGTTGTGAAAGAAAAATCAAAACAAAAGAGAAAACCCTGAGAGAGAAAAAACAAAGCAACAATAAAGTAAAAATAGCATGCTTCAATCCATATTCAGTCTCTATAGTTATTTCCCTAGATGAGAATGGCATTTTCCACCCCCAGGCTATTGAAACTGTCTTGAATCATTGTATTTTGAAGAAGAATTCAATGTATCATAGAAGACCATCACACAAATTGCTGTTACTATGTACAATATTCTCCTGGTTCTGCTTAATTCACTCAGCATTAGTTCATGAAAGTCTTTCTAGGCTTTTCTGAAATCAGCCTCCTCATCATTTCTTATAAGACAAGAGTGTTTTCTATTGCATTCATATAACATAAATTATTCATTCAGTTGACAGGCATTCATTCAATTTCCAATTCTGTGCTACCACAAAAAGAGCTGTTATAGACATTTTTGCATATCTGGGTCCTTTTTCCTCTTTTATGATTTATAATTTTTCTTACCTGAGATTTTGCCACAATTTAAAGATTAAACCAGTATTTCTGAAATGTAAGTCAGAAACATACAGCTGGAGCTGCTTATGAGTTGATCTGATCTATTGTGTTTTATATAGATATAGGAGAACTGGTGTTTCTGGGTCCCTGATTTTTCTCAGAAGTATAGAAACAGTCACATCTGATTTGGAGAGCCCCATATGGATACTGCCTCAAAAGATTAAGGTTGTCTAGATTCCTGCTGAAATGGTGTTATTAGTCTGCTATTTTCATGAAGCTTGCTGAATAAAGCTAGAGCCATATTTGGTTACACTACATTAATTAATAATTTAATAATAATAGTTAAAATTTATATAATGCTTATTATCTTCCAGGCACTATGTGAAGTGCTTTATGATTATTATCTCAGTTCATTTTTAAAACAACCCTGGGAAGTAGGTGCTCTTCTTATCCACATTACAGAGATAAGAAAACTAAGCAAACAGAAATTTAGGGACTTTCCCAGTGTCATATAGCTATTAAGTATTTGAGGTTAGATTTCAACTCAAATCTTTCTGATGTCAGGCTCAGTGCTCTCTCCACTGTGACACCTAGCTGCATAAAGATCCACAGCGGGCCTTTTTGTCAGCTCTCTGTAATTTACTTCTGAGAGGCACATTTCAAAAAAGAAATTGCCAAGATGGAAGAACTAGATTTAGGTGAAGGAATTGAGAATGTTAAAATGGTAGATGAGAAGTTTTGGGAATTGGATGTTTTAACTGTGTTTGAATATCTCGAGAACCATTCCCTAAAGAGGCACTGAACTTTCTCTGCACCCCAAAAGAAAAAACTAGGAAAAATGGAGGGAAGAGCAGGGAAGCTGGTTACCAACTCAACATCAGGGAGATCTTTCTCACAAGAACACACACACATGAATCAAACATTTGCTGATAATAAATCATAAAAAAATTTATGGACTCAAGAAGAATAGACTTAAAGCATAATAAATAGAATCATCAAATAATGAGTTCTCCATCACTCAAAGGTCCATAAGACCCAGCCCTTGTTGCTTCCCTGACTTTTGTTTATATTACCTCAGTTCCCCTTCAGTTGTAGGATTCATTAATCTTTCAGATCCCATAATTATTTTGGGGACATCAAATGTTCCAAATGGCCTATAACCTCTTTTCTGTTGGATGTGTGGTCTGTCTTGCTAATTGCTTCTTAGTCTAAAACTACTATGGTTAAGAGGAAAGAGTAGTGGATTTAGAATCAGATAACATGAATCTCTGCTATTTCTTGTTGCAATCTTGAACAAATCTAGGTTTGGGTTTCATCATTAGTAAAATGAGAAAATTATCTTTGGATAAATTTTAAGTTTCTTGCCAACTTAAACATTCTGAGATGTTTCTAGTATTGTTATTTTATTTTCTAAAGTCTTTTAGAACTCTGATATTTATGATCAGTGGTCCACTCCAGTTCTAATTTTCTGTGTTCTAAGATCTCTTTCAACTTTCATGTTCCATGTTCTATGCTCTAAGACAGGACTTCTTAAACTTCTTCCACTAAGGACACTTTTTTACTCGAGAAATTTTTACATGATCCCAAATATATAGGTATATAAAAATAGGTACACAAACGAAATATTTACTGGTAATAAATCACAAAGAAATTTATTTTAAAACAATTCTTTAATATACATATTTTACCATTTATTAAAAATAAAAGCAAATTTACATGATGAAATAGATGTACTTGTTTATTTTTATATAAAGAATTAAATCTTGACAGAATACTTGATACCTTTAACTTTCCTAAATTTTTCATGACACCCCAGTCATTTGAAGCCTCCATTGTCCATCTCTATAAAAAGTAAAGGGAATATATTATTCTGTGACAATCACAAGTGGGTTTCTCTCTTACTCATTGCTGGCAAGATTATTGTCAGAATCCTTCTTTTTAGGCTGATCCTTCAACTGGAAGATGGTCATCTACCTAAGAGTCAGTATGGCTTAAGAAAGGGCTAAGGAATGATCAATAAGATGTTTGGCTGCTGGACAACTCCAGGAGAAATGTTGGGAGCAGAACAGAAGTTTGCACACATTTGTAGATCTGGTCAAGGCCTTTGATACTGTCATTCATGAGGGCTTATGGAAAATTATGTCAAAATTTAGTTGTCTAGAGAAATTCATCAGTACTATCATTAATATTGCAATGGCATGCCTACCAGGGTTCTGCATATAATGGATGATGCTTTTGTGCTTTTACAGTCTCCAGTGGAGGGAAACAAGACTGTGTGCTTGCTTCCATGCTTTTTAGCAAGATGTTTTCAACTATATTGTCAAATGCCTTCAGTTAAGACATCAAGGTCAGCTGGTACCTCATGGTAAATTCTTCAACTTGAAGATGCTATGAGCCAAGATAAAAGTGAAAGGAGTTTTAGCTCATGATATTTTGCTTGTAGATGATTATGCATGCAATGCAGCCTCTGAAACTTAGATGTATTAAAGTATAGATCAATTTTCTGATTCTTAAGCTAATTTTGGTCTAACAATTAATACCTAGAAAACATGAATGTTCCATCAATCAGCACCACACCAGCCATCAGTTACAGCAAATGGAGAAGTTTTGAATGCTGTGAATATGTTGGCAGTATACTTTCCAGAGATGTACAGATTGATAATGAGGTTAACACACATTGCCAGAGCTAATTCAATGTTTGGGAGGCTCTGAAGGAAAGTGTGGGAGAGAGGAAGTATTAGAGTGACTACCAAACCAAAGGTCTGCAGACCCATTGTCCTGATTTCATTGTTGTATACCTGTGAAACCTGAGCAGCATCAGTACAGGAAACTGGATTGCTTCCAACTGAATTGTCTTAGGAAGATTCTGAAGAACACCTGGCAAAATAAGATATCAGGCACTGAGGTACTTTCTTGAACTAAATTCCCAAGCATTGAAACTGTACTGCAGAGAGCACAACTCTAATGCACTGGTCACATTGTTTGGATATCAAATGTACACAAACAAAAGAGTATTTTATGGAGAACTCACACAGGGCAAGTGCTCACATAATGGTCAGAAAAAGTGATACAAGGAGACTTTCAAGGTCTCTGTAAGAACTTTGGAATTGATTTGTAATATAGGAAGATACTGGTATAGAAAGAGCATGCCCTCATCAAAGAAAGTGCTGTGTGCTATGAGTAAAGTAGAATTGAAGTAGCTCAAAAGAACTGTGAGATGTTCAAATTTAGAGAATATACCCCAAATATTCACATGGACTATTTGTATAGGCCACAGTAGTACCCAAGGAAATTTGACTGTCACAGTGATGTAATTTTGGTCCTCTTCAAGAACAAGGAAAATCACCACTACCATGTTCTGTGTTCTACAGGAGTTCTCAATGCCACCAAACCAGATTAAAGTGTAATTGGGAAATACTTAACAAATAAATAAAAATAAAATTCAACATAGATTACATTTCATTTTGGGAGCAGTTAAGTAGTACAGTAGATAGTCTCAGGCATGGAATCAGGAAGATTTTAATTTTCCTTAGTTCTGATATGGTCTCAAACACTTATCAGCTATGTGACTTAATCCTGTTTGCCTCGGTTTCTTCATCTGTAAAATGAGCTGGAAAAGGAAATGCAAAGTCCTTCAATATCTTTACCAAAAAAAAAAAAAAAACACCCAAAAGAGATCACAGAAATTTCAATCCAACTGAAAAATTACTGAATATCAATTGAACATTATATTTTAGAATTAAGTCAACATACTTCCCCATATGCACCCTTATGTATGGCTTAGTGGTTCCTGTTTCTCCTTAAGTTTGACACCTCTACTCTAAGGTCATTTTTAATAGTGATATTTTGTGCTTTAATAATGTCCCTTCCAACTCTGACAGGCTATGTTCTATGTTCTGAGATCCCTTCCAGAACTGAAACTTTATTGTTCTAAGATTTCTTCCAGCTCCAACATTCTTTGAAATTGTTTCAATATAGAATTTATTGCTCTGTAGCCAGCATGTAATCATTGTGAGAAAACTCAGCCTAAAGGAAAAATTAATTGAAGAGAGACTTCAGACTATTATGCTTTTTCTCTCAAATGTGTCAAAATCAACACTGCCCTTTTTTTGCACACAGAAGTCACCAAAACCCTTCTTTTTCATGAACTGTCACATACAGTATTGCAATAATAATACTATCACTACCTAAAGGTCTGGATTCAGTTCTTCCCATTTGGGAACTGGAGCATGGCCAGAGTTTAAAGGAAATTGTAGCTTTCAAGATAGAGCTTTACTTCCTCTTCCTTCCTAACACAAGGAGGGCATGTATTGAACAAGAAGTCAAAGATGATGAGAGATGAGTCCCAGAAATCTGAATTAAGGCCTAGTTTCCTTCTCCCTCTTCCATTAGCACTTTTTGCTCTACCCTTCAAAAGAATTAACACCGCCTTCCCACTTTCCCCGAGGGAGATTTGGCTCTTGACTGTTGCAGAGTTTCTCAGAGAGGGATGCCAAGTATGATTTTGGAAAGAGTTGATGGGAAGTTGCTAGTTGGCCCTGTTTAGTATTTTATGTTTGAAGAGGATTTTTCTCTCATTCATTAGTTAATCCTTCTCAACACCCCTTGGAGGTTCAAGGATTATGACTGATAGTTATTCCCATTTTATAGGTAGAGTGACCTAGGTCTAGACAGCTCAAGAGTTGTTACCTAAAATCAGGCACTGAGCATATAACAGAATCAAGATAGTACATTTATATACCTAAAACAAATGAGAAAAAGGAGAATTATTTTGAGTGCTTGTTTAGAGATAATCATACCTGCCCCCACCAGTCCCCAGGTCCTCCTCCCTTTGTTTATATCCTTAATTCTTCCTATTTCTCACTATTTTACTCTTCAGTGAATCTTCAGTTAGGCATCTTGCTACACAATTGAGTTATTGTTCCGTTGACATAAAACACAACAATAGCATAATTAGAAGAGTTGCATTAGAATACCAGAGAAAGAGGGTAATTATTTGCTGACTGATGGATTGTGATAAAAGTAACAGCATGATTGTAATTTGCTTGTTGCATTGAGATCGCGTTGCTCATAACTTGTTGATAGCAAAATAGAAAGGAAGCTTTTCCCTAATGACTATATATTTCTGCAGACAGAAATATTTTCTCCACCTAAAGAACACATTTGAAGGAGTTCTTTGCCATAGAGAACATTGTGTTGGAAAAAACACTTAGCTTTGGAAAGGGTTTTTGATTCAAATTTTGACTCTGTGGGTGTGATCAGGAATAAGTTAATGTTCAATGTTTTAGTTTCTTCATCTGTAAAATTAAGCAATTGGGTTAAATGATTTCCAAAGTCCTTTCGTACTCTCCACCCTATGATCCTAAGAACTCCTTTTCAGTTTGATACTGATACTAATGGATTTGATTATATAAAGTGTTTAGTGCTTGCCCTGTAAAAGAACATCCATGGTGTCACTCCCAGTCTCACATGTATGAAATAATCATCATTCATCTCCAAGACAGTGTAGCTACTTGAAGGCTCTGTGCATTCAGACTTGGGCATGTGTTGATTTGTGAGATAAATCCTGCCACAAGTGTATGTTATGTAGGGGAAGGTCAGAGACCTGATCTGAGGGAGGGAATGGGTTAGGGTGTTAAAATGCTTGGTTCTGGGGCCAAAGGACTTTGGTTTAAGTCCTCCCTCTCATGTTTTTTGCCTGTGTGACTCTGGGTAAGCCCTTTGCCTTCCCTGAGCATTTATAAAAATGAAAGGGTTGAACTAGATGGTCTTCCAGCACTAAATCTTTAATTCAATGAGCCTGTGGACTTTGCTTAAAAGCAGACAATTTTAGGGGCAGCTAGGTAGCACAGTGGATAAAGCACCAGCCCTGAAGTCAGGAGGACCTGAGTTCAAATGTGATCTCAGACAGTTAACACTTCCTAGCTGTATGACCCTGGGTAAGTCACTTAACTCCAATTGCCTCAGCAAAAAAAAAAAAAAAAGTAAACAATTTTTCCATTGTGATCAACTGCTTGACCAGCTGGGAAATAGGGTAGTACCAGAAATGGACTACTCAGAAAGAGGACTGGATCATAGAAGTATAAAGGATGAAGAATCAGTAGATTGATGGTCATAGAACCTTTGATTCCTTAGGCTATAACACCTTAAAGGTCATCTGGTCTCACTTTAGGGATCTGAAGTATGAATTCCATCTGAGTACCCTATCACAGAATCAGAATATGCCGATTACCATGTGCAAATGGGCTCATCATCTAGGTGCTGCTGGGTTTATAGCGAGGTCCAGTCCTTGATCTCATAAGAGTTCACAGTCTAGCAAGGGAATCATATATGAACAAATACTATTTCTAGGTAGACTAGTTCCTAGAAAATAGCAATCAGTGCTATAGGAACTCAGATCCCTGTAATCTGAAATTGTTAGAAAAGGCTGCCTGGTGGAGATGAGATTAGAGCTGAAGTGACAGACATTTATTAAGTACATGGGCCAGACACCATGATAAGTGCTAGTAATAAAAATACAAATAAAAACAAAGAAGAGCTCTAAAACTATGAGGCAATCCATGACATTTTTGGACACTAATTATTAGAGATTTCTTAGATTCCTCTTATTTTGTCCCCTGGTCACAAAAAGACTAACTGAAATTCCTTTTCATTTGGCAATTCTGCAAATATTTGAAAATAACTATCATATTTTCTCTTCTCCAGATTAAATAGCCATTGTTTCCCATATTCTTTCTATCTTGGTCAGTTTTCTCTGGGCAAGCAGACAAGTCCCAGAGTTTCTAATGTTCTACTTAAATAGAAGTGTCTAGAAATGTACATAAAATTCCAAATGTGACCAAGAATAAGCAGGTAATAAGAAAACCAAAAAGTCAGTAATATAAAGACTAAGTAGGTCTTAGACATAACAGATAAGGCTGGAATGCTTGGTGATAAAGATAGATGTTTGGGAAGAAATGAGTAGAAGGGAGAGGTATGAAACTGTGTAAATGCCAAACCCACTGTATTTCATTGTGGCCCTTCTTTTTATCATCATTATGGGATGTAGGGGAATTCCCCACATATACTTTTGCCCAGACTGATCACCATTGATCAATTCTTTCTTAAGCATTTAGGAGGAACTGTCTCTCTTCTCTATTTGCTCAAATCTCTTGGGTTCTGAACTAGCTCTTTGACTATATACAGTTCTCATTGGGCATTACCAAATCTCTCACTCAAACAGAATAAACTTCCTGTCACATGTAGTTGTAATACCTTAGCATCTTATTACTTGCTTTAAGTGTAGTGATGTGATTTGACTGATTTCATCAAATAACCCCTAACCTACATTATGCTCTTAGTTTTAATATTTGCCTTCCTCGGCAAAACTGCCTGAGTGTTTGGCAAAGTTCATAACCTCAAATCTTCTTTAGTGATAAGAAAGTAGGGTGGGGTGGCATTCTGCATTATCCTTTTTAAATGCTTTTTCCAGTGTCTTGTAATAAAGAGTCATAGGGAATGTCTTTGTGGCATAATTCATCTTCATATCAGGTAATTAATATTCCTCTACATTTCCAAATACCTGGTGACACAACATAACAAACAAATATAACTTCATAAAGTTCTAATAGATTACCTTCTATCTTGACCTCTGTAAAAGGCCTTCTAGAAGCCATAACAATAAATAAAAGAAAATTTAAAATGAAAATAAATTAAGCTTCCCATGCAAGAAGGAAAGCTTGGTCCTTAACAAAGTTTCCTGATTAGAGGATTAGAGACCTGGGGTTGATGATCTGAAATCCATCCCTTCATCCTTCAGGTGAAAAAAAAAAAACAAAAACAAAAAACAAAAAACAAATTGACTTGCCTTGGTTTTTGTATAGGTATGCTGCTTCTCTGGTTGCAGGAAGATTCTAGAGAGAATCCTCCCCTTTTCCCATAGAAGAGTATCTCCACTCTGAATTTACTCCTATACCAATGTTGAGTCCAAGGAGGATTGGATTATTTGCCTGCTCTCTTTCCCTTTAAGGGGCTCCTCTATTCTGCACACATCCCACTTAAAAACAAGTTTAATCATAAAATGAGGAGGAGGAGGAGGAGAAGGAGGAGGAGGAGGAGGAAGAGGAAGAGAATACTAAATTTTCTATCTCAGAAGTAAAAGTGAATTTACAAAAATTCTCCACCAAGTAGGGCTCTCCCCAGAGGGATTATGGAATTAAAGTCACAAACTAGATTGTAAAATGAAACTGGGTGGAGAGTGATACTCAAATACTTTCCCCTCTCTCTTTTCCACTAAGGGACCTCCCTCTCTGCTCTGGACTAATTCAGATAGAGCAGATTTAATGGTTTAAATCCATCCAGGTTCCTATAATAAAACAAGCCAACCATCTCACCTCCTAATCCCACCCCTCACCCCGACCCAGGGATTACTGACACTTGCAAAGGCAGCACAAGTGGAATTCTAAAGTCACTAAACAATGGGACAAAAAGCTTCAGAATGAGAATAGCTTCAAATAAGAACAAGATTCTCAAAAGGAAGTCAGCACACTTAGGGTTGATTATTTGGCATTTCTAGGCCAATAGACAAACCTTAACTTGTGGTTATCACAATAAAGTAAGTAGCTCAGTTAGCTCTTAGAAGTCCTTTTTGTTTCCCCTATTGATAAATAATCAAAGAATATGAAGAGGCAGGTTTCAAATGAAGAAATCAAAACTAAAGTCATATGAAAAAATGTTTTAATCAATATTGATTAAAGAAATTCAAATTAAAACAACTCTGAGGTATATCTCACATCTATCAGACTAGTTAAGATGACAGGAAAAGATAATGATAAATGTTGGAGGGGATGTAAGAACATTGAGATATTAATGAGTAGAGCTGACCTCTCATCTCATGTAAGTAGAAATTACATAAGCAAAATGTTGCAAGGAATTCCACCAATAACAGGCAAACATGACAGAATTTATCTCCAAAAAAAGGACATTACCTTGTATTCATGTTACAAACAAGTCAGTCTGGTCACAAAGCTCTCATGAGGCAGTATATGCATTCCATTAAGCATCCTTGAAGCATTAAGCATCATCCTATCTGAACCAGATGTGGAATATAAGAACAAAAAAAAAATGCTTCTAGCAGTTGGCAAAGCAAATACACATGATTTGTAAAGCAGAGCATGCTCATTTACAAAACCAACATTCTGTTCATAGAAAGACATATAAGACTTTAGGGCCTATGTTAATTGGGTTCGCTAGACTGTTATAAGGAACATGTAATGGAATTATGTATGACACCATATCCAATCTAGCATTTTTTTTTATCAGAATTATACTAATTTATCTTTTTTTTCTATTTCCTTCTCCAGAGATGGCAAGGAATAAAGTCAATTCATTTCAGGTTACATCAAAAGTAAAAGAAACTTCAGTGATCATAGTGATCACAGAATTGATCCAAGTATTTTCAGAAGCAATTTGAAACTATGCCAAGAAAATGATTAAAATGTCCATACACTTTGACCCGCATTCCTATTGCTGAGCATATACCTTCAAGGAGGTCAAAAAAATGTGCCATATGCACCAAAACTTGTATTATAATAATTTTTATGTTAAACATATGCAATTCTATACATATTTCAACAATTATCATGTTGCACAAGAAAAATCAAGAACAAAAAGAAAAAAAATGAGAAAGAAAACAAAATGCAAACAAATAACAACAAAAAGAATGAAAATGCTATGTTGTGATTCACACTCAGTTCCCACAGTCCTCTCTCTGGGTGAAGATGGCTCTCTTCATCACAAGATCATTGAAAATGGCCTGAATCACTTTGCTATTAAAAAGACCACATCCATCAGAATTGATCATTGTATAATCTTATTTTCGTTGTGTACAATGATCTCTTGGTTCTAGTCATTTCATTTAGCATCAGTTCATGTAAATTTCTCCAGGCTTCTCTGAAATTATCCTGCTGATTATTTCTTATAGAACAATAATATTCCCTAACATTCATATACCATAACTTATTCAGCCATTCCTCAAATGATGACCACCCACTCAGTTTCCAGCTCCTTGCCATTACAAAAAGGGCTGCTGTAAACATTTTTTCACATGTAGGTACTTTCCCTTTTTTATTATCTCTTTGGGATACAGGACCAGTGGAGACACTGCTGGATCAGAGTATGCTCAGTTTGATATCCCTTTGGGCATAGCTCCATATTGCTCTCCAAAATAGTTGGATGAGTTCACAAATTCACTAACAATGTATTAGTGTCCCAGTTTCCCCACATCCCTTCCAACATTCATCACTATCTTTTCCTGATTATTGCTTTAATATAATATGTTTTGTATTAGCAAAAAAAAAAAGAAAGTAAATGTGTAGTGAACAAGACTTGGTTAAACAAATGTTTGTTGATGAATGTAAGGGATGGTTATTGATCTATAAAAAATGATGACTATGAAAGCTTCATATATGAATTCTTTCAAAGTGAAGAAACCAGAGTCAAGAAAATATAGGCTGCATGTGTACACAATAATATGAATGGAAAGGAAAAAATTGAAAAACAAACTCTAATTATATTGACCAAGTATGGCCTCAAAGAAAAGAAATAAAAATCTTCCTGCTTCCCATCTTTGCAGAGATAAAGGACTATGGCTGGGGAGTGTTGTATATACTTGGTTCATGTGTTGGTTATTTTGTTTTTTCCTCATTTTTTTCTTTCTTTTTGTGCTTTTAAAAAAGATAAAAGGTCATCGGGAATATTAGAAAATAATGGTGATATGAAACAATGAGGAAATGAAAAAAAAGATTGCCTCATCTGGACCAGCAAGTAAGAAAAACCTGACTTAATTAATTAGGAAGCAGGCATAGAAAAGCTCTAATCAAAATGGATTTCTTGCTGCTTGTTCCCTGGGCATCCTTTTCCCAAATCTTTGTGAGGCTATCTCCCAGATCTACAATATTTCCCTCCCTCAATTCTACCTCTTGGAAACCATAGTTACCTTAAAAGTCTAGGTCAAATGCAATATTCTTTAAGAAGCATCTCCACAAACGGAGAAAAAGATTCCCAGAATTTAGGTCTCCATTTTATCAGATGATACCATTGGTGGGTAGAACAAAATTCCATTTTTCTAGACTACTGTGGGGAATATAAACTTCTCCACATATAAAGAATTGAGCAGAAGGCTTAATCACTGTGGGTTTCCCAAATTCTGCTGCTATGTATTTGTGAGATTTTGGCTTGAGGCCTTCTTATTTTGTAATTATTGTGTCCTGGCCAACACAACTGGCATATACAGATTTTTCCAGATAACACATTGTGAGGTCACCTTGACCTCACTAGACCCTCTTTGGTGCTGCTCCCCACCAGGAAGCAAAGACATTCTGTGTCACCATGCCCTGTGGTGAATTGCCACTTGTTGTTACCCCTAATGAAAGCAGGATCCTTAGGATGGAGGGAACACATAATGTAGTAACACTGTTTTTATTAGGATGATTTGTTAACTATTAAGTTGATACAGTTTGTCTGCAGTACAAAGTAATAAATATGGATTCAGGTAGAAATCCAGATTTTGTTATTTACACGGTGCCTGGAACATAGTAGGTGCTTCATAAATGCTTATTGAATTGAAATGATATAACAAAGAACAGACAAATTGCATTTATACAGCATTCTAAGACTTGCAAAATACTTTCCATATGCTAATTCATTTATCCTTAAAATAATCCTAGGAGATAGTTACTATTATCAGTTCCATTTTGGAGTAGAGGAAATTGCAACAGACCATGCTTAAGTGACACACATTGGGTTGAACAGTGTCTAAGGCAACATTTGGACTCAGGTCTTACTGACTCCAAGTACTGATGCTTTATCCAATGAGCCACTTAACTTCCTATCTCCCTGGGCTCCAATTTCCAAAATGAGAAGTTTAGAGGACATGTCCTTTGTGATTCCTTCCAGATTTAAGACTCTGTTTCAATGAAGTTCTGGGTCCCCTCCAGCTCTATAGCCTATGAAACATTACAGCCTGAGCCACTTAATGTTTGTTGTCGGTCAACTTTACCTCAGCCTCTAAGGCATAATTTCATCTATAAAAGGTAAAGTACAATGTGCCTTACACAAGTGACTCAATTATGAAAGAATCATAGATTTTAAGTTGGAACATGTATAAATCCTGTAATAAAACCCTCCAATTTTACATAAGAGGAAATTGAGGTCGAAAGATGAAAAGTGGTCAGGGCAACATCAGAAAAATAATAAATGGAACATCCATGATTTGAACTCAGGCCCTATAACTTCAAAATAACCTATTACCCCCCATTACCAGAAAATTCTAACTCCAGTGACATAGTATGTCAGCAATGTTAACTGTTTTTGCCCCATTCTATTGGTTCCATTAATGATTCACTTTTCCCCTGTGATCAGGACCCTAATGTTTTTTGGATTATGAATGTCCCCAGATGTTCTGACTTCTGCTCTGTCAAAACTGAGAACAGATTTAGCTGGTACAGTTCAGGGGATTGTTCAACCAAAACTGAAGTACCAGCTTTAGTATCATTTTCTCTCCCATAGTGGTACCTGTTGTGTGAGGGCTCAGAAGCAGTAATCAGATACCTTTGAATACTCTCAACACACCTCAATGATGGCTTAGGGAGAAGAGATCCAAGAAGAAGCCCCTTGCACCTCTAATTTCCATATTATACTTTTACCATCAAAGCCAGATAACTACTAAATCACTCATATGCCAATCCCTTTCCTACCATCCAAGACTCTTACATACCCTAAAGAAAATACTGACATCAACTGTTCCCTTTCTCATCAAAAAGATTTTCCCCAGGTACAGATCTCACTATCTCACTCCCCTCCTCAGTAAATTCTTCTTACTTCCTACCATATCTAGAATAAAATATAATCTTCTCTTCTGACATTTAAAACCTCTCATGATCTGACCTCAACCTATCTTCCCAGCTCTGTTATAGATGACTTCCCTCCCCTTTTATGGACACAATACTCCAATCAGACTGGCCTTCCTGCTTTTCCTCAAACATGACACTCAATTAGCTATTGCAATGACCTTCCTTAGGTACTGAAAAGCACTTAATCCTTACTTTTGCCTCCTAAAATCCCTTGCTTCCTCCAAAATTCAGTTCAAGCTCCATCTTTTTTTTTTATTGAGGCAATTCTTTTTTTTAATAATAGCTTTTTATTTTCAAAATATATGCAAAGATAATTTTCAACATTCACCCTTGCAAAACCTTGTGTTTCAAATTTTTTCTCTTTCCCTTGCCCTTCCCCTCCCCTAGACACCAGGTAATCCAATATATGTTAAACGTTCAATTCTTCTATACACATTTCCACAATTATTGTGTTGTACAAGAAAATGACAAAAAAAAAAAAAGAAAAGAAAATGACGTGGATTTCTATTATTCCTCCACTCCAAAAACTTCTTGGGTCTTTTGTTTTCCCAGTTGATAAAATTCTTCCAACATGTCCAAACTTCCTCTGTGATTATGGGCTGCTTTAGGAGCACCTCCAGTCATCTTGCAAAATCATTCCCAAATGTCTTCAGACAGACAACAATTCTACCTGTCCTCAGAATTTACATTGGCCTTGTTCACATTTCTGGGTGTAGCCCACCTCTTCCAGGTTAACCTGGCACACTCCAGGCTCCTGTCTCTCACGTAGAACTACATCATTTGAGACTCAATGGGGGACCATTTTTTGGAAAGAACACTGGGTTCCCCCATTGCTAAATCCTCATCCCCACCCTGGGTCTTCTGTCAGTGAATCTAACAACATCCCACACCTCCACCCCACCCAGGCTTTTATACATTCCCCAAGAAAATCTAGCCAAAGAGAGGCAGATGGGTAAAGCAGTAATTTCTGATATGATATGGGAAGATAAGCAAACACTGTATTTAGAACCAAAAGACCTGGGTTTGAAGGCTAGTTTTAATATTTTCTACTTTAAATGACTTAGTGTAAAAGATACCTTCCTGTAGGATTAACTGTGCTGGTTGATATGATCCTACTTGCTTCTCCCAAAAAGCAACCTGTCAAGATACCCTTCTACTGTTGCTGCTGTTGCTGAATCCTGTTGTCCCCTAAAGAGGGCTTTTTGCGGATGTGCTAAATCATTGGGCTCTAAACCTGCCATTCCAGAGCTGTGCTATCCTGATTGGGAAGAGACCCCTCTAAGTATTGCCAAGATCATCACACCTTGCTTTCAATCTTCCACTTTGGACAATGTTTCCTAAAACGGTACATACCCTCTTCCAGATCCAAATGCTTCCACTTTTGGAAACAGTCATCAAACTGGTATTATTTCTAGAAAAGGAATATCAAATGATTGCTCTAGGCCCTCACCCACTTTAATTTAATGTAATGGAAGTTGTTCATTTTGCATTTCATAATGTTCTCTAGTTCTTCTTTGGTCATAAGTTCCTCCCTTCTCCAAAGATCTAATAGGAAAACTATCCCTTGCTCTCCTAATTTGTTTATGGTATCATCCTTTATGCTCAAATCATGTATCCATTTTGACCTTATTTTGGTATGGGATGTGAGATGTAACTTTCTGGAATATTATTTTCCAGTTTTCCCAGCAATTTTTGTGAAATAGTGAGTTCTTATCCCAGAAGCTAAGGTTTTGGGTTTTACCAAATACTAGATTATTAGTTATTGATAATTGTGTCATGTATATCTAACCTATTCCACTAATCCACTACTCTATTTCTTAACCAAATGATTTTGATGACTACTGTTTTATAATTTAGTTTTAGGTCTGGTACTGCTAGGCCACCATCTTTTGTATTTTTTTTCCAATTAATTCCCTTGATATTCTTGATCTTTTGTTTTTCTAGATGAATTTTATTATTTTTTTCTAGCTCTATAAAATAATTTTTGGCAGTTTGATTAGTATGGCACTGAACAGATAGACTAATTTAGGTAAAATTGTCATTTTTATTATATTAGCCTGGACTACCCATGAGCAATTGATATTTTTTAATTGTTTAGATCAGATTTTACTTGTATAAGAAGTGTTTTGTAATAGTGTTTATATAGTTCCTGGTTTTGTCTTGGCAGGTAGACACTGAAATATTTTATTTTATCTACAATTATTTTCCTTCATTCACTTTAGAATACAAGCTCCTTGACATCAGGGAATCTGTCTTTTTTGCATATTCTCAGTGCTTGAAACATAGAAAAGAATAAATGTTCATTCATTAATAATTAACCTTTAAATGAAAGATTTGTTCTAAATTATCTACAAGATTTATTCCAGCCCTAAATTAAATGATGTATTGTTATGCCCTGAGGGCTTCTAGTAAATGTTTAACAAATGACTTTCAAAAAAAGATACACTCACTTTTTAATTTAATATAAAATATTAACATTCTCTTTATTAATACTTTCTTAAGTCTAGACAATCAACAACAACAAAAGTAAATCAATCCCTCATTTGTAGTCTTTGCCAGTTTCTGAAGTATAAGTGTTCACATTGAACAATAAACAATTGATTTTTTGGAGCTCCAATACTTCCCTGATTATGACTATCATTAGCCTCATTAATTGATTGGTCCAGTAGGAAGCAAAAGGCATTGCACACAGATTATTAATATGTGTTTGATGAACTGAAATGAATTCAGGATTCATTTTCTCGTGAAACATAGAATTCTAGAACTGCAATTAAACAGACTCTTAGATATTTATCACAACACTCTTATTTCACAAGAAAAGTAGCTGAGACTTAGATAAGAGTGGCCATTTGCTCAAAGTCACAGAACTGGTAAGGGACAGAGAAGGAATGCAAACTCCAGTCTCCTAATTCTAAATCCAGTACTCTTTCCAATACAACATGGCTTATCCTGACTGGGCTCTGTTCCTTTCTAAGCTCTCTGAAAGATGGGAGAGATGAACAACTTGGGTACACATTTATTTATTGTTTGGGCCTCATCCTATGGTGACAGCATAAATCAATTCCTCTTAGACACAATTGAGGAAGAAGCACATTAAAGAGTATCATTCAAAAGGTGGGGGGGAAGAGACTTAGGAAGCTTATGGTAATGGCGGGCGTGCCCTGCTCGGGCTCGGAAGCTCTTGAAATATTTGGCTTCTGGCCCAAAACTTGGCCCCTGGATAAAAGCAATTTCATTTAAGAATCCTTTACAGGACTTTCTTGATTACTCTGACAAGTCCCTGAACTTGGCCTTCCACTCCCATTCTAATTGCTTTCCTATAGGTATGGGTAAAGTAAGGGAGGGGCTCCTTTTGAGAGACTACTTTCAATGCATATAAATCTGTGAGTAGAGGTTTGTTTTCCTTTCCAAGAGAAAAATATTGCTTCATCTCTAGTTAGGCATAGCAGTGTTAGTTCAGGTTGGAAAGATCTCTTCTGAGAAAGTAATGGGAAAAGGGTTTGATGGAGGCAACGGGACAGAAATAACTCGAGTATTTATTTTAAACATGTAATCATAGAAGACTTGTGTAGTGCTTATGAAATAATTTACATATGATAATTCACTTCATTAAGAGGATTGCACCAATGTACGATGATGATGCAAAAGAAAATGCAGGAGACATATTTAAGAGATTTGAGTTCTTAGAATCATCAGTTTAGAGCTAGGAAATGATTGTACAGGCCATCTTAAACTCTAATTTTACAGTGAAGGTAACAAGTCGAGAAAGGAGAAATGACATTCCTAATGTCACATATGTAAATAGCAGAGGTAGAATTTGAATTCAGGGCTTCTGACATCAAGTCCAGGGTTCTTTTCAAGGTCTAACCTAGAATCTAGTCTTTTTTTTTTTTTTTTTTTTTTTGACAAAAAAAAAAAAAAGAGAGAGAGAGAGAAAGAAAGAAAACCAGCATGGCTCTACATATGACTGAATCAGTAATAAGAGCTAGAATTAGAATTCAGCTCTTGGCAGCATCAAGATCAGTGATATCTCCACAATAATATTTTATTGTATTTTCTACTGCTACCTTTGCCACCAACTTGATCCATGACTTTGAGCAAGTTGATTCCCTTCATTGGAGCTCGATTTACTCATTTGTAAAATACAGATGTTGGACATAATGTTCTAAATTCCCTTCCAGTTTTATTGTTCTATTTTTTGCATTAAGGCCTCTAAATTCTAGGCACTCTGGTTCTGTGGATTCTATTCATATGTGATTGACACTAGTTATTGATTCCATCATCCAATTCCCTTATTTCAGCTTCATTTTCCTCATCTGTATAATGGGTGTGAAAATAGCTCTTCAACCTAACTCACAAAGTTACTGAGTGAAATGTATTTTATAGTCCTTAAAGGGTTCCAAAAATGAGTTGCCACTATTACATGTAGAACTTTGTGCCAATGGAAACTTCTGGTCCAAAAAGGTATTTCCCATAAATCAACTATAATGTTAGGGATGCCCATAATATTTTAAGTGATAGTATTCTAAGGGAAATAAGCTGTTAGCATATAAGGAAAGGGAACTTTCCAGTAAGGAGAGCAAAAGGTAAAAGAAAGAACGAAAAGGATGAGTGGTATGATAATACTAACTTCTAGTTCTATGGTGTTTTATGGTCTACAAAGTATTTGTCACCCAATAAGTTCATGAAGTAAGTGATGAAAGTATTGTTATCCCCATTTTGCAAGTGAGAAAAATGAAGCTTTGAAAAGTTAAATAATATGTCCAGGGCCACAGAACTAGTAAGTGTCTGAGCTAGCATGAAGAGCCCAGAACATTCCACCAAAGACCAAAGTCTTTCCCCCAAGTCATATTGCATCTCAAGAGATTCTTTCATTAGGCAAATATTTCCTGAATGTATATTATGTGCATAGCTTAAGGCAAAGCATTGTGGGGTAGAAAAGGTGACTAAGACATATTCCTGTCCTTAAGGATCTTTAGATGTGAATAAAAGTGAAAAACAAAACAAAACAAAACTTGCACACAAACATACCACAGACTGACAGATTTCATCCTTATCAGCAGAGTATAAAGCTGGCCAAGATCATATTGTACAACATGTTTTTGCCCACAGAGATACCAAGACAACACAGTTCTTTTGCATTTAGACATTTGGGGTTGACATGTAACTAGCCAAGAACTTTTCAGAGCATGAAAAATTATTATTAAATGTAAATAAAGAAAATTAACTAGTGAATTTTGTCAAAGTTCAATTTTGTTCTCATTGCTATCTAGTTCAAGAGGCAATGGAAAATATGAACTGGAAGTCAAGAGAGAGATTAGTACTAGATAAATAGATTAGATAATCATTTGTATAGAGATGATTATGAATCTATGAGAAGTGATGATATAGGAAATGATAATGAATCTATGGGAACTGATAGTATCACCAAGGGAAGTAGTAAGAGTGAGGAAGAGACCCCAGGGCAGAGTCTTGAAGGACAGTCACAATTAGTGAGAGTGATTTGAATACAGATTCAACAAAAAAAGACTGGGAAGGAAGTCAGAAATGTATGAGGAGAAATAGGAGAGAGTGTTGTCCTAGAAACTAAGAAAGAGGAGGTTATCAAGAGAAGAAAGTGACTAGTTGTGTCAAAGCTGCTGAAAGATCAAGAGGGATGACAATTAAGAAAAGGCCTTTGGATTTAGCAATTATGAAACCATTGGTAATTGGAATGAGCAAGTTTGTTTGATAGATGGGTTTGCAGAGTTAAGAAGAGAGGGAGGAAAAAGAAAGTAAAGGCATGGAAGTCAAGTTAAACTCTTTCATTTTAAATATGAAGGAGAATGTGGCCCAGAAACAGGGACTTGCTCAAAATTACACATATAGTAAATGGAAGCTTTTATTTAAACCCAGGTCCTCTTACTTCAAAACCAAAACTCATTTGTCTGACATCTACTCCCTATATAAGGTTGTAACTAAGGTGGGATGCTCAGGGCTTTTCCAAGGTGCCACAGTTTGAAAGGTTCATACAGTATTTAAAATTCTTGAACAGAATAGAAACCACTGAGCTCAGCATCTAGTTAGCAAAATTATTTGGTTGTTAAAATGCAAGCTACCATATAGCAGCTTGCATTTTATTCCCTCCACTTTCCCACCATTTAACACAGCTGCACCCTCTACCCTTTCTCCTAAATCCTCCTCTACACACCAACTAAGTGAGCTTCTCTGAGATCCACATGGTCCACAGCTTTAGCTCTGATAGAGCTCCGTATCTACATGTTTCTTGAGCAAGACACTTCTCTCTGAACTTGTGTTCCTCATCTATAAAACAAAGATGTTGGATTGATGATCTCTCAGACCCTTTTCAGCATTACAATTCTATGATCCTAAAATGTGCTTTCAGAGGATACAGATATCTTCCTGTTTTGAATGTTTTAAAATCCCTTAGAATGATTCTCCATTGGTATTAGTAATATGTTGACACAGTTAGGTGACATAGAACAGAGAACACTGGTCCTGGAAACAGGAAAGCCTGATTTCAAATACTATCTCAGACATATAATAAATGGGGAAGTAACTTTAGCTCTCTGCCTCAGTTTCTTCAATTGTATAATGAGGATAATAATAGCTCCTCCCCTCCTAAGATGGTTGTGAGTATCAAATGAGGCAATATTTGTAAAGTGCCTAGTATAGTGACTGGAGCATAATAGGCACTTATAAGTCCTCTCTCTTTGCCTCCCTCTCCCTTTCTCCCTCTCTCCCTCTATCCCCCCCGCCTCTCTCTGTCTCCCTCTTTCCCTGCCTGATTCTTTCCCTTCATCTCTCCTTCCCTCCCTTCGTCTCTCCTTCCCCCCTCTCTCCTTCTCTCTCTCCCTTTCTCCCTCTCTCCCTCCCTTCCTTTCTCTCTCTCTCTCTCTCTCTCTCTCTCTCTCTCTCTCTCTCTCTCTCTCCCTCCCTCCCCACTGAAGTCAATACTCTTTCCTCTATATTGTGTAATCCTTGCCTTTGATAAAGGACAATCCCTAAACCAGATCTAGAACCCTGAAACAGAAGCCACTTAAGGTCAAGAAAGACTCTGTTTACTTGAATACTCCTTTAATGAATTAGAGCTTGAAAGGCTAATATTCTAATGAGAGAAATGGCAATATTTTCCATGCCTTAGGAGACAGTCCCCATGAGCTGTTGTGGTCAAAAAACATTCATCTCATTACTAGGGAGATAATTCTCTACTGATGACATACTCTACACTTAGCAATCCTCAGACAAGAGGGTCCATTCCTGATGTGAATACATAGTATAATTTCAATAAATTTAATTGTAGCAAAGTTTGTTTCAAGAGGTTAAAAGAAAAATTGAATGCATAGAGTAATAATAGCTGTTAATAATAGTAACTACCATTTATAAAGCACTTTAAGGTTTACAAAGTGTTTTTTCTGATAACCCATTTATAAACAATATATACTTTCTAATGAATTTTAATTTTATTAATTTTAATGATGATCTGCCTGTTATAGTGGAGCAACCTTATGAGGACATTTATAAGCCATTATAATATCAAATTACCCACAGGCTTAACAACTTGTCTTTCACTATTCTTTTTTTTAAAAACATTTTTATTTGAAATTTTGAGTTCCAAAATCTATTCCTCCCTTTCTCAATCTCATCTCTCCCAGGATAAGCAATCAGATACAGGTTATACATGTGTAACTTTTTATAACATTTCCATATTAGTTATGTTGTACAAGAAAACTAGAATAAAAGAAAAAATGAAGAAAAGTGAAAAACAGTATGCTTCAGTCTATATTCAGACAATATTAGTTCTTTCTCTGGAGGCAGATAGTATGCTTTATTATTAGTCCTTTGGGATTGTCTTGGATTATTCTATTGCTGAGAATAGCTAAACCATTCATAGTTCTTCATTGAATAATATTGCTATTATGGTGTATAACATTCTGCTTCTTTTCACATTACTATTCATTAGTTCATGTAAGTCTTTCCAGGGTTTTCTGAAATCATCTTGTTTGTCATTTTTTATAGCTCAATAATATTTCATTACAATTATACACCACAGCGTTTTTATCCATTTCTTGATTGGGCATCGCTTCAATTTTAGATTCTTAGCCACAACAAAAATGGGCTACTATAAATATTTTTGTACAAATAGGTCCTTTCTCCTTTATAGAGATATCTTTGGACTATAGACTCAGCAGAAATATTGCTGGATTGACCTTGGGCAAATCACTTAGCCCAATTGCCTCAGCAAAAAAGAAAAAAAATTATTGCTAGATATGGATGTTCACAATTTTTGGGAATAGTTCCAAATGATTCTCCAGCATGGTTGGATCTATCCACAACTTCACCAAGAGTGTATTAGTGTCCAAATTTTCCCACATCCCTGCCAATATCTAACATTTTCCTTTTTTGTCATATTAGTCAATCTGATATGTGTAAAGTAGCACTTCAGAGTTGTGTTGATTTGTATTTCTCTAATCAATAATCGTTTAGGACATTTTTATATGACTATAACTTTGATTTCTTTGTCTGAAAACTGCTCATTTATACCCATTGACCATTTATCAATTAAGCAATGGCTTGCATTTTTCTAAATTTGTCTCAGTTCTTTATGTATTTAAGAAATAAGGTCTTTATCAGAAATACTCCTTGAATGCCCCCCCCCCCAAGTTTTTGCTTTCCTTATAGTTTGGTTGCATTGATTTTGTGCAAAAATATTTTAATTTCATATAATTAAAATTACATATTTTACATTTTGTAATGTTCTCATGTCTTCTTTGGTCTTAAATTCTTCTTTAACCCATAAATTTGACAGATAAATTATTCCATACTTTCTTAATTTGCTTATGGAATCATCCTTTATGTATAAATTATCTACCAATTTTGACCTTATTTTGTATGTTAAATATTGTTCTATACCCAGTTTCTGCAAAACTACTTTTCTTTGTCAAGTGATGAATTTTTGTTCCAAAATTTTGGATTTTGGGGTTTAACATATATATTAGATTACTATGGTAATTTACTATAATTTAATTTGTACCTAATCTACTCCCCTGATCTATTACTCTATTTTTTAGCCAGTAGCAGATTGTTTTGATAACTGCTACTTTATAATACAGTTTGATCTCTGGTATGACTAGACCTACCTTCTTTTACATTTTTTTCACTGACTCCCTTGACATTCTTGAGCTTTTGTCCTTCCAGATGAATTTTGTTATTATTTTTTCTAGCTGTATAATTTTTTTTTCATAGCTTGGTTGATATGACACTGAATAAGTAAATTAATTTAGGTAGAATTATCATTTTTATTATATTAGCTTGGTTTACTCATGAGCAATTGATATTTTTCCAGTTGCTTAGATCTGACTTTATCTGTGTGAAAAGTGTTTTGTAATTGTATTCATATAGTTCCTGGGTCTGGCTTGGCAGGTAAACTCCGAAGTATTTTATATTATTTAAAATTATTTTAACTGGAATTCTCTTTCTGTCTCTTGCTGTGGCACTTTGTTGGTAATATTTAGAAATGCTAATGATTTATGTATGTTTATTTTGTATGCTGTAACTTTGTTCATTATTAATAATTTCAAGTAGCTTTTCAGTTTAAAAAAGGATTTTCTAAGTATAACATCATATCATCTGCTAAAAGTAATAATTTTGTTCCTTTACTGTCTATTTTTTCTTATTTCTATACCTAACATTTCCAATACAATATTAAATAATAAAGGTGATAATGGGTATTCCTGTTTCATCCCTGATTATACTAGAAAGGTTTCTAGCTTATGCCCGTTATAGATAATGCTCCTTGATAGTTTAGATAAATAGCAGTTATCATTTTAAGGTAAGATCAATTTATTCCTATGCCTGTAGTGTTTTTAATAGGAAACAGTGCTATATTTTGTCAAAGGCTTTTTGTTCATCTATTAAAATAATTATATGATTTCTGTTGGTCTTGTTATTGATATGATCGGTTGTGCTGATAGTTCTCCTAAAATTGAACCAGCCCTGCATTTCTATTATAAAATTCCCATAGTAATAGTTGATCCTTATGATATATTGTTGTAATCTTTTAGCTAGTTTTTTTTTTTAATTTTTGTGTCACTATTTATTAGGGGAATTCATCTATAATTTTATTTCTATGTTTTAACTCTTCTTGGTTTAGATATCAACCCCATATTTGTGTCATAAAAGAAATTTAGTAGGACCCCTTCACCTATATTAACAAATAATTTCAGTACTCTTGAGATTAATTATTCTTTAAATGTTTGGTAGAATTCACTTTGTGAATATATCTGATCCTATGGATGTTTTCATGAGCAGTTCATTGAGGGATTGTTCAAATTATTTTTCTAAGATTGGGTTATTTAAGCATTTTATTTTTTTTCTTTAATCTGAGTAATTTATAATTTTGTAAAATTCATCCATTTAATTTAGATTATCAAATTTATTGGCATCTAATTAGGCAAAAATCTCCTCATGTTTGTCTTAATTTTCTTTTCTTTGGTGATGAATTCACCCCTTTCATTTTTGATACTAGAAGTCTGATGTTCTTTATTTTTTAAAAATCTAATTAACCACTGGTTTATTCATTTTGTTGGGTTTTTTTTTCATAAAACCAGCTCTTAGTTTTATTTATTAATTCAATGACTTTTTTACTTTCAATTTTATTAATCTCTCCTTTCATTTTGAGAATTTTTAACAGGGGGTTTTAATTTGCTCTTTTTCTAACTTTTTAAAATTTGCATGCCCAGCTAATTGATTTGCTTTTTCTCTGCTTTGTTGATGAAAGCAATTAGAGACACAACTTTTATTTTGGCTGCATCCCATAAATTTTGGTATGTTGTGTCATCATCATTTTCTTTAATGTGATTATCAATTGTTCTATGATTTGGTTTTTTTACCCATTCATTTTTAAGATTATATTATTTAATTTCCAATTAATTTCTAATATCTCCATTATCCAATATTGAATGTAATATTTATTGCATTATGGTCTGAAAAGGATGTATTTACTATTTCTGCTTTTCTGCTTTTGGTGGTGAAGTTTTTATGCCCTATACATGGTCATTAATTGTAAAAATAACAATTGTTCATGAGATGACCAAGTTAATATAATAAAAATAACAATTTTACCTAAATTAATCTACTTATTCAGTGCCATATCAATCAAAGTACTAAAAAATATCTTATAGAGCTACAAAAAATAACCACAAAATTCATCTGGAAGAACAAAAAGTCAAGAATATGAAAGGAATTAATGAAAAAAAAATGCAATGGAAGGTGTTCTAGCTATAACAGCTCTAAAACTAAATTATAAAGCAGCAATCATCAAAACTAGTTGGTACTGGCTAAGAAATAAGAGTGGTGGATCAGTGAAATAGGTTAGATACAGAAGAAACAGTAAACCCAAAGACTACCTTCTGGTATAAAAACTCACTATGTAATAGTGTCCACAAAATAGGGTACACAATTTAGATATACAGTGATATCATGAGAAAATTAGGAGAGCAAGGAATAGTTTACCTGTCAGATATATGGAGAAGGGAAGAATTTATGACCAAACAAGAGTTTTAAAAAATGAAATGCAATTGTTGGTGGAGCTGTGAACGGATACAGCCATTCTGGAGAACAATTTGGAGCTATGCTCAAAAAGTTATCAACCTGTGCATACCCTTTGACCCAGCAGCATTTCTATTGGGCTTATATCCCAAAGAAATCATAAAGGAAGGAAAGGGCCCCACATGTGCAAGAATGTCTGTGGCAGCCCTTTTTGTAGTGGCTAGAAACTGGAAATTGAATAGATGCCCTTCAATTGGAGAATGGCTGAATAAATTATGGTATATGAATGTTATGGAATATTATTGTTCTGTAAGAAATGACCAGCAAGATGATTTCAGAGAGGCCTGGAGAGACTTACATGAACTGATGCTGAGTGAAATGAGCAGAACCAGGAGATCATTATACACAGCAACAACAGTACTATATGACGATCAATTCTGATGGACATGGCTCTCTTCAACAATGAAATGTTTCAAACCACCTCCAATTGTTCACTGAAGAAAGCCATATACACCCAGAGAGAGGGATGTGAAATGTGGACCACAACATAACATTCTCATATTCCTTGATTGATGTTTCCTTACATTGTGTTTCCTTTATCTGATATATCGTTTGTGTAGATAAGATTTTTCTTGCACAACAATGATAAGTTTGGAAATATGTATACATATATTCGATTTGCCAATATTTTAACATAATTAACATGTAGTGGATATCCTGCCATCTTGGGGAGGGGTGGGGAGTTGGGGGGAAAATTTTGTAACAGAAAGCTATGTAAGGGTTATTGTTGAAGAATTACCCACACATATGTTATACAAATAAAATAAAATTAAATTAAAAAATTAAATTAAAAAATTAAAAAAATGAAATGCAAAATAGATATTGTTATTACAATAAATTTTAAAAAGTTTTGTGTAGACAAAATCAATGCAACCAAGATTAGAAGGAAAACAGAAAGCTGGAAAATAATTTTTACAGTCAGTATTTCTGATAAAGGCAGTTGAATTTATAAAACTACAAGTTATTCCCCAATTAATAAATGATTAAAGGACATGAACAAGCAGTTGTCTGATGAAGAAAGTAAAACTATCAGTAGTCATATAAAAATGCTCTAGTTCACTATTGATGAGAGAAATACAAATTAAAACAATTATGGTATACCACCTCACACCTATCAGATTGGCTAATCTGACAGAAAAGGAAAATTATATATTATAAATTGGAGCTCTCATGTATTGTTGATAGAGTTTGTGAGCATTCTAGAAAACAATTTGGAATTGTGCCCAAAGAGCAACCAAACTGTGTATATCCTTTAATACAGCAATATCATTATTAAGTCTATATCCCAAAGAGATCATAAAAATTTGGAAAAGGACCCAACTGTACAAAAATATTCACAGAAACTCTTTTTGTGGTAACAAAGAATTAGAAATTGAAGATTTTGGAAAAACCTGGAAAGACTTACATGAACTGATTGTACAGCAAATTGTGTGATGATCAGCAATATGATGATAAAAGACAATTCCAAAAGACACAGAATGGAAAATATTATCCACATCCAGAGAAAGAACTATGGAGTCTGAATGCAGATCAAAACATACTATTTTCACTTTTTCTTTTTTTTCTTTCTTCTGTTTTTTTTCCTTTTTTTGTTCTGATTCTTCTTTCATAACATGACTAACATAGAAATATATTTAATATGCTTGTACATGTATAATAAGATGTATCACATTGCTTACTGTCTTGGGGAGAGAGAAAGAAAGAAGAAAAGAAGAAAAAAGGAGAGAAATATTTTGAACTAAAAATCTTATAAAAACAAATGCTGAAAACTATCTTTACATGTAATTGGGAAAAATAAAATAGTATTAAGTGAGAAAAGAAATAATGAGCAGGATGCTTTCAGAAAAACTTGGAAAACTTACCTGATGTTATGGATGCAAAGTGAAATGAGCAGATCAATTATATCCAATAACAGCAATATTGTACAATGATTAACTGTGAATGGCATAGCTATTCTCAGCAATACAATGATCTAGGACAATTTTAAGTACTCATGTGTAGATCAAAACTTACTTTTAAAAATAATTTTTAATTTATGGAATAAAACATACATTCCCATAACATATAGTGAAATAAATAAAAAGATGATTATACAGGAAGATGCAAAAAGGGAGAGACAGAGAGAGAAAGAGACAGAGAGATAGAAAGAGACAGAGACACACACACAGAGAGAGAGAGAGAGAGAGAGAGGGAGGGAGGGAAGGAGACAGACAGACAGACAGAAAGATAGACAGAGAACCTAACTGGAATCAGAGAGCCACTCAAGTCAACAACAGCACACATTTACCAAGTGCCAGGCCTTGTGCTAGTTGTTGGGGATGTGAAGACAAAAAGAAAAACATCTTGTCATTAAGAAGTGGATATTCTGTGGGAGAAATGAAGGGAGGGAGCATCATGTATAATACATGCTCAAATAAACAAATAAGGAAACACAAAGTAATATAAAGTGAATTACATGAGGTGAAAATGTATAACAACAGAGGATGCTAGGAAAGTCCTCTTGTAGAAAGTACCACTTGAGCTATGCTTGAAAGGAAGCTAGGGATTCTACAATGCAGAGGTGAGAAGAACTATATTACAGATGTGGTGAGCCACTTGTGCAAAGGCACAGAGTAGACATTGTGTATTCTGTGTATATAGTAGATCAGCTAGCAGACAAAATAGGATTGTAAAGGTAGGTGAGTGTCATGGTGTATAATTTTAAACGCAAGGCTGAGACATTTATATCTTATCATAGAGCTAATAAAGAGCCAAGGAAACAATTCTTTTCTATTACTAAGATTACCCAAGAAGTTAGAAGTAGATATTGGCTAGAGCTATTGGGGCTTACCTCACTGGAGGTCTCATAAAGATCATTCAGTGTGGTGATTAGTCTGCAAACAAATGAAAAGCCATCAATATAGCTTTGAGCCACAAAGATTTCCATTTGAACCCCAGCTCTGCTGCAAGATTTTTGCCCTTTAACACGTAAGAACCTCAGTTTGCTCATTTATAAAATAAGAGCATTAGATGATCTTAGATGAGATCGTTCCTTCCAACTCAAAATCCTCTTCTGTAAAATACCCATTTTTAAAATAGTGGTCCCATCAATGGACTTAACTCACCTTTCCAGTGTGACTGAGAAGACTATAATAAAGCAGTCACTTCCTTGTGTGGAAAGAGACATGGAGCCACAGAGTCGGGGCTCCAGTAGCAAATTAGGCTGAGGATTTGTATGTTAAACAAGGTTAATTCCATCCATTAGCCAAAGACATTTTCAAAGCAGCTGGCACCAGAGGATTGTGCAATTAGTGCCTTTGTATTAGTGGATGTCGGCATTGGGCCAAAACTTCGAGAGGAGGGGGGATGAAATTTATACTCTCTTCATGATATCATCAAAAGTAAATGAATTATGAAAACAAAAGCACCAATATAAAGCTGCCAGTACTAATTATTGGGTAGGACAGAAAGTTCACCATAAACACTGAGATAAAGATAAGAGTAGAGTGTGAGACTCATTCCTGTCTGCAGATGAATGACTTTAGTCAAGAGGCTGCTGTTTCAGTTTTCAGATAAACACCATATCCTTGACACCAAATGAATATCCCCTCACATCATAAGCTGTTTTGTTTTGGTATGTTAGCCTCAATGAAATCCCAATCTGTATTTTAATGATATTGAGAAACTCGGAATCATTGAATGATTGTAACAGGACTTTCATTCATTCATTTAACAAGTACTATTACTTTTTGAGTGGAGAGTTCTATCCTTGGAGCTGAGGTACATATAAAGTTCAGACAAGACACCAACACTGCCCACATAGAGGCACATATTCAATTCAATTCCAAGAACATGGAAGTATCTACTGTACATATGGAAGTGTGGGGAAGGAGAGCAATGGGGAGCTACAAAATTTGGATATGGCATACTCATGCTGTCATGCATGAGGACAGGAAAGTGCCCTGGACAGTTTGCCTGACATGTGTGTTCTGGTTGGGGAACTTCCTGTAGAATATAAAGTCTGTGCTCTCGCCACTTCCAGTCAGATGTATTGGTAAAGAGCATGCTCAGACAGATTCTTCTGTTTAGTCTCTACATGTCTCTTCTCCCTTCTCCCTATGACCCAAGCCTCCTCTGAAGAGAACTGGTCACTGGACAGCAAGAGTCACCCATTCAATAGACCTTAACAAGAAAGACTACTTCAGCTCTTACTCTCTTTTCCACTTTTCTGGATGCTCTTGAACTTCCTATAGGGTATGATTTCCTCTTAGCCCTCTCCCCTAAAAGTTTACACATGGTAGATGCTTCCACATGATAGCACAAGTTTTACTGATCAATACAAATACTATATTTCCAATTACCTCTTCAGTTTTGTGGGGTTTTTCCTAAGTACATATAATCAATAGTGATTCTGAGATGGTTTTTCTAATTTTGTCAGCTTCCTCATGGACTTGAGAAATGTGAAGTTATTGAAAGGTGAGGGTGATTAGTAGTAAAAAGTGATTTCTTCAACTATAACCTTCTTGGAGGAAATAATCACTGCCAGAAGCATAAATCAAGCATTCCTAGCTAGCCAGAACATAGGGACCTCAAGTTATTTACTTGGATAGTACAAAGTTGAGATGAAGTTGAAAGACCAGTTTTACAATGTATTCATGTCACAAATGTATTTCATGTTTTGATATTTTGACTATGTCTTCTAGAAGAACATGCTAGAAATTAGGAATTTCTATTTCATATTTGAACTCTATATGTCTTTTGTGTTTTGAGCATGTTTTTTGTGGTAGGGAAATTAAATGGTTCTATACCTTCATATATTCTGTACATTGAATATTTTTGTAGCAAGATCACAATATTCCTTTTTTTGAGAAAACCTTAGTCATGAGCCAAACATAAGTTTTGTTTAGGAGATTTTTCCTCAGAATTCCTGAGATGAGGAGCTAATGAATCAGAGAACATGAGAAAAGATCTGACCCCCTGTCTTTAGAATCCATGTTTTTTGAGGATTGAATCTTATAAATGTAAGCCTAGAGCAAGAACAGAATAGTTGAAATGGGTGTCTCAGATTCAATGACCAAGGGGTCATTCCTACTCTAATACACAGCTTATATAACAAATTTTTGCTGTTTTTCTTTTAGGACATCATATAGTTAAAAAATATATAAAATAATGTCCTTTATTTTTCTCCATTCCAATTCACACGAGGGAAGTCTCAGAATCTGAAAGGAAACATGCAGAGGTAGGGGCATGGGAAAACATGAAAAGGGAACATGTACTTATACTTTTCTCAGTCCCAGGTGCATGGCAAACATAAGAAGTTTCAGTTGCTGGACTGGAGGTAAGACCATCTGAGTCTCATATTTAGTGTAACAGTCTTCAGGATACAGTAAGTAAAGTGATGGTTCTCAGGGATGGTTCTTTGAAAAGGCCATCATCATTGTTGGCACACATGGATTTCACCAGCTCTCTGATTCCCTTTATAACTGGTCAGGATGTTAAAGGATCTAAAAATGTTTGTGAAGTTCTATGGTTACATAAGTCTTAGTTATTACTATCGATTATTCTTAATCATTAGTAGAACTACAAAATTCTTAGGCTCCTTCACACTAGGGCAGTTCACTAAAGTAATCAAGGGTGATGAGCTTTCAGAGGGTATCCTGGGTTTTACCTCAAGTGTGTCTTATTCGTTTACCATATTTCATGTTACAAGCTAGGAAATGGATAGTGACCAGTCAGTGAAGGAACCCAGATGTGTAAACATGGGATACAGGAATTTCTAGAAAAGGGAAAGATGAAAATTCTAGTTTAGAAGAGGGGAAAGTTGAAAGCAGAGGGGTCCTGTAACAAGTGAGCATTATATAACTTATAAGGGTGATCAACCAACCAAACCAAACAAAATATAACAAAAATAATGCAAAGAAAGGTAAAAAGTGTTATGTAAGTCTGAAGGAAAAGACTATCAAAAGAGTTTCTGGAACAAGGCTAAAATCTGCTGACTTAGATGATGGTAATAGTCTTAATGACAGTGATGATAAAACTTAAATTTATCAAGTTTTAATGGAGATTTCAGAAATTACTGAGAGCCCAGGATTTGTGATTCAAAAGGACAGATATTTCTTTTCAGTGATTCACATTTATACAACTTTTCAAGATACTTTTATATATGCTTTCTTATTTACCTCCCATGACAACCCTAAGAAGAGATCAGAAATATGTTATTGTCTCCATCCCACAGATAAGAAAACTGAGGCCTAAGGAGAGATGTACCCCCTGATATTTGCATACCAAATCTGCTTCCACATGCTTTCCATAGAACACCAGATAATTGTCCAGGAATATGTCAATTGCTTGGTGCAAATCCATCTCCACTCCAGGAAAAGCAGTTTCAAGTGCCTGGACCTGATGTGTTGGTGACATTGCTGTTCTACAGAGACAAGGCTTAAAATGAGGAATAAAATCAGTGACATAGCAAATTATTTTGAAAGGAAGCAGAATGAGTCTAGTCTATACTAAAACTGGGGATTTGGAAAATGAGTGGTTAGTGTTACAATACATTATTTTGAAAACATTTAGTAACAGGTACCAATTGTTTTCAAAATAGTCAGTTGGTAAATTGGATTCATCTCCTCTCCTACCTAACTACCCCAGCCCAAACTAGTTTTGTGTGTAGGTACATTCTCAGTATGTGAGCATTCATTTCTGATAAATCCCAAGTTGCTTAGATGTTGTGGAAGGGTAAAGGGCAGGTGTTGGCACTGGAATGAATCATAAGGAGACCATGCAAAATGGCATAAGAAAAAAGAACTGGATTTGGTTTTGCTAATTCTTCATTCTCATCACTCTCAATCCTCTCACCCCAAAAGTTTCAACTTAATTCCACCCAGACCCTCTGTGGAATCATCTGGAATGCCTACTCCATAGGCAACAAACTTCCCTTCATCTTAAATATTTTTCTCTCCCCTATTTCCATCTGCAAGATCTTACTAAATCTGACTTGAAGAGTTTAAAATGGGAGAGATCTCAGACTCCTTCTTGTCCAAATTTCTCATTTTACCAATGAAGAAACTTAAACTAGGGGTAGGGGTGAAGGTTAAATAAATTACCCAAGTTCACACACATAGTAAGGATCAGAAATAAGCTTTTAACCTAGGTCTTCTAACTCCAGAGTATTACTCAATATTACAGATTTGTCCTTACATAGACATAGGATAGCTATAGTATTATTTCTCTTTTTCTCATATTATAAGTTCATTAAAAGAATGTATGTGATCATATTAAAGGACCATCAAACTTAATTGAAGAATCTAATACTGTCCCCCATGTATATTTAACTAGAAGATTCTCTTTAGGAAATTCATTAGTTTCTTCAAAATTTTGGAAATAATGTTCAGACAATTGAAAAACCATTGTGACCTGCTCTTGCTTGTCTATGCTAGTAAGAGATACAGTGTGATTTGGATTAAAACAAAAAAGAATCACTCATTACCAAAATCACTCGAAGTTTTGACTACATCATTAGTACAAAATAACAGGAGTTTATTCTTACCCTCCTCTCTGAACTACTAGTTTTCCATTCCATCTACCTCTTCATACATACCTCTTCAAACATGCATAGTTCGCCATGATGCTACTATGACTGCTGCCCATGGAGATTATCCAGGTAAGATGAAATATGTAAAGGAAAATTACTGGACAAGGCATGAAAAAATCTGGAGCCTATCCCTTTTTCTCATGCGTTCACTCTATGATCTTAGACAAATCACTTTTCCTCCATGAGCCTGTTTCCTCCTCTATAGAACTGGGGGTATAGACTAGATGACTTCTAAGGTTTCCTCTAACTCTGAAATTCTCTGACTCTATTGAGATAATTTTGTGGGAACCTTCCCAGCCTGCTTTGTGAAGTTCATCCAGCCTGGAGTCACAAGAATACTTCATGAGACTGTGAATGAGTAAGTGGAAGAAAAAATGAGGACCAGGGTTTTCAATGGGGAATAAATGGATTCATTGTAGACTCAATAAGGATGATGAATAACTGGTATGCAAAAACAAGTCAATAGTAGACATGTGAGCAAGAACATCTTCAGAATCCTTGCTTCATTTTTGCACATGTTTTATGCACACAGCAGAATTGTAATGATTGTGATGTACATTTTGTCTTTGGTCCCCCAAGACTATTACTGTAGAAAACAATCAAATAGCTGTCTGTTAGTGGTCAACTAAAATTGCAAGTGCCCAAAAGAATCCAAGGCATGTGGATAGAGAAAGAAAGAAAAAGGCAAGTCACACCACAACTGACTACATTATGCTTTAGAAGTAGAAGACCTAGACTCAAATCCTCTCTCTAGTCTTTACTACTGGTGTTATTCTAAGAAAGTTACTTTTATCTCTCTGAAACTGTTTCTCCATCAGTGAAATGGGGATAATATTTGCACTACCCATCTCACAGATTTGTGAGCAAAGAGCCTTGTAAATCTTGAATTATTAAATAGATAGAAATTATTTTCTCACATGAAGGACAATTGAACAAAACAGGAAAATGTCTTCTAATTTTCCAACTTTTATTTTTAGTGGGCTTACAAGAAATGGGCTTATCACTAAAAAACAGAGAAGCAAGGGCTTTCTCTATTGAATGGTCCTGGGATCATCTGTAAAGGAAGAATTAAGTTCTGAATAAATAAATCATCAGGTTAATTCTCAGGAAAATTCTCTTTATTTTCTTCTAAACTATAATCCAAGGGAATCAATTCTGGATAAGTCAATTTCTTTGTTCACTGTTTGTACTATTTTTAAAAATGAGACAATTATCAGAAATCAATCAACCAAACATACATAACAAAGAGTAAAATCCTACTACAAACCCTTAACTTTTCATAAATTGATCAAATAAATTAACTAGGAAATAGAAATACTTTTGCTCCATGTCCCCTTCCTGGACTTTATGAAACTTCATATCTTCTGAAGCTTTAATTAATCTTGCCCTCTCATTCTTACCTATTTTTCCTTCTCTCATCTCCTCATTCTCACCTTCATTTCTTGGTCTGTAAAATAGAGATAAGAATTGAATGGTAAATTAGGTTTCTTCTAGTTCTAATCCCATGATTCTATCATCTAATCTCACATAGCCATGCCTCCTAGAGATAATTGTTCACAGAAGATGCACCATACAGCTAAGCACCAACTATGAAAAATACCATGCTTGGTGACGAGATAAACACAAAGTATTAAAGAAAAATTTGCTGCCCTTGGAATTTACTCTCTAGTACTGTGAAAAAGATGATAACCTGGACAATTTTAATGCACAGTATTACCTAATGACTGAATTAGAGTGGAGAAGGATACAGTGTTGTATGATGTCCAAGGATGAAACTTATTAAAGATTTAAAGGATGAGGGAAGGAGTGAGTAGTTCAACAAATGAAGAATGTGAAGGATAACATTCCAAGAATAGGGAAAAATGAGAAGGAAGGCACAGGGACAGAAGAGCACATGGCATATCTGGGGGCCAAATCATCTAATTTGTCTGAAGTTAAAAGTGAATGGGGGAGAGTAATATGAGACTGAGGTTGGAGAGATAGTGAGAGCCAATTTGTGGAGAGCTTTGGATATCTAACAAAGTCTGTTTGTGCTTTAATGGCCAAAATGTTGCTTGACTAGTCAGAGCTAAATAAGTCTCTATAGATTTTCTAAATTTAAAATCATTTTTAAAAAGAGACAGAGAGAAAGAGAGAGAGGCAGAGACAGAGAGACAGGGAAGGAAGGAAGGAAGGAAGGAAGGAAGGAAGGAAGGAAGGAAGGAAGGAAGGAAGGAAGGAAGGAAGGACAGAAGGAAGGACAGAAGGAAGGAAGGAAGGAAGGAGTAATTTCATCTAGCCCATCCTCAAGCAGTACCTGTTTCCTTCACTTCCTCTCCCACTTGCTCCAGAAATACAATCATGTTATGTGTGTGCACACACACACATAGAACTTGGGGAAAAAAAGCATAGACTCTCAGAGTTGAGAAGAACCTCAAAGATCATGCATTCAACCCCAATCTGTGTGAGAAATGCTTTTATAGTGTTCCTGGCAGATGTTTGGTTAGCCTCCCTTCATTTTAAAGACTGTTTTTTCCTCAGGTCAGAGAATGGGCTTCTTCTACACTGCCAGTAGCAAGCTGTTTCACTTTGGCATGGCTTTGTTTATTGAATTTTTCTTTACATCCATTCGAAATCTTATTTCCCTGTCATTCTTATCCCATCAGTCTTGATTCTGCCCTCTGGAACCAAGTAGAACAAATTTAATCAGTCTTCCACTTGATTTCCCTTCAAAGCCTAGAAGACAGACTTCATGCCCATCCTAAACATCTACAATGCTTTCCTTGAATCTTCTTATTATCTACATCCCCAGAACTCCACACTTCCTACTGGACCCACTCTGGCTGATCACTATCTTTTCTCAAAAGCCCAATTTTAACTCAGAGTCTCCATTGGTACCTAGGGAAACTTGGCCAAACCTTTTCTCACCTCTCCTCAAGCTAGTGGCTCCAGGTGAGATAGAAAGCTTGGATTGCCAAGCCCAGAAACACAGCAAGGAAGTAAATGGCTCCAGCAGCACCCTGCCTTGACAGAGCACTCTTTGTTTATTGTGCCTCAGCATCCTACCCAATAATTAGTATTGGCAGCTTTATATTGGTGCTTTTGTTTTGATAATTCATTTGCCTATGATGACATAATAAACGGAATATTGATTCAATCCCTTCTTTCCTTGGCTGGAGGCCCACATCAACTCATAAAAATAATAAAAGGGAAAAAAATAGCTAATTGCAGGGAGCTGCAAGACAAGCCAAGAGCTTTGGAATTGACTGTTTTGATAACGGCAGGGCAATGCAGCTCAGTCATTGGTGCGGCTGGCCATGCCTGTCTCCTTATATGCCTCTTGCCTACCCCAAAGCATCATCTTATGGATACCAGCCCTGGCTTCTCTATCACTAGAAGCAGGATTGAAGCTGTAGACACTGAGGGTGGAGTCCCAGTTCCAGCCCTGAGGAAAATCTACCAGAAGCTTGTTGAAAGATGCAGTATCAAATGAATTACTTGCTTCTTTGGGCTGACTTTGATATTTATTGGTTCAAATTGCCTGGGTGACTCACTCTTACTCAAAGTTTTCACGGCCCATTTTCATCTTGACATGTGGGGAAGCTGACGTGACGCAGGGTAATGAATGGGTTTACAGAAGATCAAACTGAAAAAGGAGAAGCAAGGCCTGGGGTAATTATAGGCGAGCATGTATATTTTCACATAATCTAAAAAGGCAATTCATAAAGCTGATAATATGATAATGAACTGATTAGCAGTGCCAAGAAAGTTTAGCTATTTGGGAGCTGTCTTTCTGGGGAAGGAAAGGCAGGAGGAAGGGGAGGGCTGATTTGACAAATAGCCATCCTGAAAATTGTTGTTTTAGATTTCCTCCAAAAATGATCTGTGATAAGGTAAACCCTAATTCAAATCAGCTCCTCCCTCTAGTATTATTTTCACAAAGTTCCAAGGGTAGAGGGCAGATTTTTTTCTTTAAAGGTCAGAATGGGTCAGAGAAAGCAGATTTTTTTTTCATTATTAAGTTTCTTGAGATTTGATGCTCACTTGAGGACAAAGTGGAGCTAGGTTTGATTTCATCTGGGAAAATCATAGACACTTAGTAGAGACCTATGTCTTGATAGAAGATCACATTGCTGGACTTAGGATCAAATAATCAGAGAATTCAGGGGTTGGAGATAGCAAAATTCTTATCTTCCTGTTCCATATCTTTCCACAAATGGTCCTCTTTATATGAATTGAAATACTATGTACCTCTGTGTCTTGTAATCCCTTAATTCAGGGGCCACTTCTTATACTAAACCTTCATTGTTCTTTATACCCCAATGGTTAATCCTTTCTTCCTTCTGAATTACCTTATATATATGTGATGTTGATTTAAATAATGTGATATTGATTCAAATTTATGGATTGGCTCTAAAGACGTTAATAACTAACTCTGTCTATGTTACAGATGTGGAAACTTGGGCCAAGGAAGGTAAACAAACTTGTTTAAAATGACACAGATTAGTATGTAAAAAAGTCCAGCCTTCTGAATCCAAATTCTTTCTACTTCACCATGATATTAGTAAAAAATGAATGCAAATTAATCTCTCTTTGAGATGATAATGATATCAGGAGGAGAGGGTTTCCTTCAAAAGGAAAAAAGAAAATTATCCTGATTTCAAAATAAAATAAATACTGTGATAGAAGATTAAGGAGAAAATATAATAGAAAGAATGTTGGATGCCACATTAATGAGCTCCTCCTTCCTGTCATCACCAAAAAGAGAAAGAAGAAAATGTATAAGCTATAGAAGAAGAGAAATGAGTCCAGTAGCTTAATGGACTCATAGGAACAGAGAAGCCAAAGACCAAATTTTTGTTCATAACTGGTTGAACTCAATGGAGAAGATATCATCCTATCCATGGCTAGATCTCTCCAATCTAATCCAGAAATCCAATCTCTACCTTAGCAGCATTTGAATTCTCTTAGATATAAGACATTCCATGTATAAATGAAAGACTTATGTGGTTGAAGTCAACAATTAGTCCACTTATATTTG
Organism: Myrmecobius fasciatus; assembly: GCA_023553655.1. Classification (NCBI taxonomy): domain Eukaryota; kingdom Metazoa; phylum Chordata; class Mammalia; order Dasyuromorphia; family Myrmecobiidae; genus Myrmecobius; species Myrmecobius fasciatus. Next base: position 23,404 of record JAJPUD010009359.1, on the reverse strand, counting down.
TGTGTCATGGATATTTTGGACTGGTTCTATTTTCTTTATGTCTCCAACTACATGGATAAATCATCATATCACCTTTCTGATAAAAAAAATAACTACCCATTTTACACATTAAGAAATTAAAAAACATATAGTCATATGAAAAGGTGCTCCAAATCACTATTGATCAGAGAAATGCAAATTAAGACAACTCTGAGGTACCACTACACACCTGTCAGATTAGCTAAAATGACAGGAAAGGATAATGACAGGTTTTGGAGGGGATGTGGGAAGGCTGGGACACTGATGCATTGTTGGTGGAACTGTGAACAGATCCAGCCATCTGGAGAGCAATTTGAAGCTATGCTCAAAAAGTTATCAAACTGTGTATACCCTTTGACCCAGCAGTGTTTCTATTGGGCTTATATCCCAAAGAAATCATAAAAGAAGGAAAGGGCCTCACATGTGCAAGAATGTTTGTGGCAGCTCTTTTTGTAGTGGCTAGAAACTGGAAACTGAATGGATGCCCATCAATTGGAGAGTAGCTGAATAAATTATGGTATATGAATGTTATGGAATATTATTGTTCTGTGAGAAACGACCAGCAGGGTGACTTCTGGAGAGACTTGCATGAACTGATGCTGAGAGAGGTGAGCAGAACCAGGAGATCGTTGTTCACGGCAACAACAATACTATATGATGATCAATTCTGATGGACATGGCGCTCTTCAACAATGAAATGCTTCAAACCAGTTCCAATTGTTCAGTGAAGAAAGCCATATACACCCAGAGAGAGGGATGTGAAATGTGGACCACAACGTATCATTTTCATGCTCTCTATTGATGTTTGCTTGCATTGTATTTCCTTTATCTGATTATTCTTTCTTGTAGATACAATTTTTCCTGTACAAAAATGATGTGTGGAAACATGTGTACATATATTCGTTTTGTCAAGTATTTTAACATAATTAACATATAGTGGATATCCTGCCATCTAGGGGAAGAGTGAGGAGTAGGGGGGAAAAATTTGTAACAGAAAGCTTTGTAAGGGTTAATGTTGAAGAATTACCCATGCATATGTTTTGTAAATAAAAAGTATTAATAAAAAAACGAAAGAAATTAAAAAACAAAGAAATAAACTCATTTTTTAGAGTCATACTAAGATTTTGGGATTCTAAAAAGAGAGTTCTTACTGCTTTATTACTGCAGACTTTAGTCTCAGTTCTGCCGTTAATTTGTCTGAGCAAATCTTTTCACTCTCTAGTCTTCATTTTTCTCAATTGTAAAATGAGGGGTTGATAGAAATGACCTCTAAGTTCCTTTACAGAGCTTACATTCTTTTCTTTAGATAACATTAAATTATGACACATGTCTTGAGTGAAGAAATTGAAGCCCATAGAGATAATATATATATTTATTTTACTTAGAAATGTAAACATGAGAAGAAAAGTTTTATTTCTTTCAAAATAAATAGCTATAGTTTATTTATATGGAACTAAATAAATTGTTTTCTATTCAGTCTTGGGCTCTCCTATTCTTCTCCCTGCAAAGTTTTTTCTCTTTCCCTTCCTCCCATCCATCTCTTTCTTGCCCTAGTCCCCATGTGCTTTCTTAGAGATCTCATTAGTTCTAAGGGTTCAAACTTCCTATTCCCAGCCCCAGTTTCCAAGGATTTCTCCTAAGTTTCACATGCTAATTATATATCTCCGCTTGGTTATTGTAAGGGTGTCTTTAATGTAAGCTGTTCAAAATGTTATTCTTTATATTTTCTGTCACACATTAAAAATTCCCTATTTATTTTGAAGACACCAATATCCTCTCAGGACAACTACTAGATGGTACAATGGATAAAACTCTAGGTCTCAAGTGAGGAACACCTGAGTTCACATCTGGCTTCAGACACTTAGGAGTTGTGTCACCCTGAGTTTTCAGATGAGTTTTCTCATCTGTTAATGAACTGAAGAAGGAAATGGAAAACCACTCCAGGATCTTTGCCAAGAAAACTCTAAATGGAGTCACAAAGAGTTAAGACACAACTGCAAAACAACTCAACAACCATAACAAACATCCTCTCAGTTATCTTAGTTCATTAGGTTCACATTATCATTGACTTTTACCTTTCTCTCATTTCTCATATATAATCAGTTGCCAAATCAAATCACCAAGCATTTTAAGTACCTACTATGTGTAAGGCATTGTGCTAATCACTGGGAATGCATTGTAATGAGAAAATACAGAGGGAGAGAGAGAACATACTTATATGGAGAAAATCAAAAGAGTCAGGAATCAGTCCTGGAGAAGAATGAAGACTTTCCTTAGAATGAAGAGTCTGGGGAGGAACTGACCAATAACGGGCTAGGACAATAGGAGTAGAGTGTTTTGCTAGTGAGAAGGTGAGAAATGGAGTGAATTAAGAGTAAGCAGGATCCTTTGTCATGGTGGAGGAAGTCTGGAGAATTCATTCTGCAGAGCAATGATAACCATGTCTCATCAATTCTACTACTATAATACTTCTTATATTCTTTATATTAACAGCTCTCTTCAGATCCTCATCTTCTGTACCCTGAACTATGGTAGAGAAAGTAGTAGACATGGGATTTCATTAATACAGGAAATTACAAAATTCTCTTTACTAACTCAGGTTAATACTTTTCCTCTCTCTCACAATCGTTGAGAATTGTGTAGACTGCTAAGAGTTTAAGTGACTTGTCTCTAATAACATTCTCTTTTGCGTTGAAAGTGAGAATCATACACAGTTTTTTCCTGGCTGTTAGGCTGGTTCTCTAACTACTTCCACGAATTCATGTTCAGTGTCCTAGTTGATCCCTGTCCTCTCCAATACATTATCCTGCCAGTGGGCAAGAGTCTACCTAAAACAGATTTGACCACGTCACTACCCTGCTTGAGAATCTTCAGCGTTTCCTTATTTCTTATGAGACAAAAATAGAAATCTAGCCTGATTTTTAAGTCTTGCCACAATGTTTCCCACCCACCTTTGCAGTTTTATTATATTTGATTCTCCTTTGCAACAACAAAACAGATTACAGAGCATGCTACCTTTCTATGAAGTTTTCCCTGATCTAACCAGTCAGTATTCTCTCAAAAGTTTCTTCATATTTCTTCAACAATACTTGCATGAATTGTATATTTTGTTTCTCAAGGAAAATATAAATTCCTGGTAAGCAGGGAGGGATCATTTTGTTTTTTTAACTATATCCCATCCCCTAGGCCAAGATTTTATACATGGGAGGCAGTTAATAAAGACTATCTGAATGTTTTTAATTTTATAGGAATGGGTGCTTTCTCAATCAATAAGGATTGTCCTTCTCTAAAAGTTAGTATACATTCATCATGAATTGCTATGGACAAAAACTTCATTACTGTGCAACTAACCTGGTGATATGACTTTGCAAATTTAGTTTTGTTAGTTCTTAGTTCTCAGATAATATCCAAGCAAAAAGCCCATACTTAAAACCTTTCCAGCTTGGTAATATTAGTGTTTGTGTTTTGCTGACACAGCATTTAAAAATCCAAGTTACCTTCATGTATGTGTGTTTATGAGTGTGAATGTGCATATATGTATGTACATGTATGTATGTGTGCTTTTATATATTTGTGCATATGTATATATTGTGAATATGCATATATATGTTTTTAACTTAAACATCCCCAAAACATTTCCAAATATACAACAGAATACTAGCAGATTATTTATGAAACCATAATTTTTTATTTCGTATCACTTTGTTTAGAGATATAAAATATGCACCCATATATGTAATCAAGCATAAATGTGTATGTATACATATATATAAACATGCATATATATAGTCTCAAATTCTTTTGGTATGGTATACTTTCTTTATTTGTAGTGTCTGTATGAAGGGTAAGTTGAAGTTAAAGAGAGTGGGAGAAAGGATAGTGCCAGTTTCTTCAGCCAGACATTTTTTTTTTGAGTTTTCATCAAGTAGTTTCAGGTGCTTTTGATTTCTAGAGGGATGGAAAATACCAACCTCCACTTCAGGAGGAGAGCTGGAAGTATCCATGATGTCTCTATCCCCAGCTTGCTACAGACTATAAAGAACTTTCCCTTGGGTGAGATATAGGACTCTGCATTGAACTGAACTTTCTGGTTTCCAATGGAAGAACTTCTTTACCCTTTATTGTCAGCTATACATTCTCCTATGTAAACTTCCTCTAGTTGCTTTTTGCTATTGATTTATATAAATGGATTTCTTTGTTTATTCTTATGTGTGGTTACTGTAGAACTGGTATTTGGTGGAAAAGGAGTCAAGCCTTGAATTGGAAGTTTGAGATCCTGCTTCCCTTAATAATGAATAGTGATCAGAAGTTAGTTTGAACTTGAAAACCACATTCCCTAGATTAATAATATTTAAAGGATTAGCTAAATATAATTCTAGCCCAGTTACTCCATTCTCTGGGGAAAACAGAATAGCCAAGCATCTGGCCCCAATCTTTTGTTTCCCTTCCTAGCAAGAATGAAAGTCTTCCTTGGAGAATGGTTCAGGGAAAAAGACAAGAATAGAGAAGTTTATTCTGTCTCCCTCTGAACCATACAATGATACCACCATACATGTGGGGAGATAGCCTGGCTACATATATATTCTATACACTATTTTCAAAACTATCCTGCTTGTCTGTGCTTCCTTTGCAATTTATTTGTAATCTCTTCTATGTATTAAAAAATTTATTTCAAAAGCCCTCTTTTTTATCATATCAGTATTGCTATCCACTCTTCCACTTCTAATTTTTTTAAAAGGGGAAAAATGTTCAAAAGAAGCAATTAAGCAATACAAATCCATAAAGGGGCTCTGTCTAAAAATACATATTTTTTCCTGTCACCTCTCTATTAGGATGCAGATAACATGTTTCATCATAGGCAATTTGGAGACATATTTGTTCCTCTGAGTTCTTACGTCTTTCACAAAATTGTTTTTCTTTGCAATGTTGTTCTTATATAAAATGTTCTCCAAACATTAATGCACTGTTGGTAGAGCTGCAAACAATCCAACCATTCTGGAGGACAATTTGGAACTGTGTTCAAAGAACTATAAAACTGTGCATACACTTTGATCCTGAAATGTCTCTTCTAGGTCTATATCCCAAAGATATCCCCCCAAAAGAGCAAAGGATCTATTTGTACAAAAATATTTACAGCAGCTCTTTTTGTGGTGGTTAAGAATTGAAACTAAGATGTCCATTAATTGGGGATGACTAAACAAGCTGTTGCATATGATTATAATGGAATATTATTGTGGTATAAGAAATGACAAGCAGAGTGACCAGAAAAATCTGGAAAGATTTACATGAACTGATGCAAGATTTCTTATTGTCATATTAACTCATTTCTATTTGCATTATTCTAGTTTTCAGAGATCACAGTTCTTGATTAAAGTTTACTAACTTCTTTTCTAAGCTACTAACTTTCCTGATTCTTTCTTCTAGAGTTTTTATTTTATTTTTAAAAAATATTTTCTTTCAATTCTTCTAGGTACTCAAGTAGAACTTGGGAAGAATTCCTTTCTTTCCTTTGCATCTCTGTTTGTAGTTATTGACTTACTTTTTTTAGGTGATCTCTAGATTTTCAATAATTTTCATGCTATTCTTCATTAAAAACTTTTCATCTCCTTAGCTTTAATAACAATAAAAATGAATAATGGTAATAACAACTAACATTTATGTAGTGCTTACTATATGCCAGGCATTTGCTCAACACTTTACAAATATTATCTCATTTGGTCCTGCATCAACTCTGAGAGATGGGGAAATTGAGGCAGACAGAAGCTAAGTGACTTGCCCAGGTTCACAAAGAGAATAGATGTGTGAGAGCAGATTTGAACTCAGGTATTTCTGACTCTAGATACAGCATTATATGTGTATATATTCCTCTTCAAATGATATAATGTAGATTTGGAGGGATCTCACTATTCTTTTTGCATATTCCCAATATCTACTGCACCAGGTCTTTAGGCTCCAAATAGAGGAATCTTAAAAGATACTGGAATTTCTAGCCTGAACAGAGATTGGATGCTCAGGTCTACTCCAATCAACACCCAAAATTCACATCAGACTGAATAATAATCAAGAAAAACAATGAGAAATTGGAGTAAATGACCTCTGTTATCACAGAACTGTGTGTGTATACTTTGTGTACCCTCCCCTTCTCCCTTTTTACACACTATCAGGATTAGGAGTTTGTGCCCAGGGAAGACTCTTTCCCTTGTTCCATTTTTGGATTAAGTTGTTCACCACATTTTATCTTGATCTGAGATTCCAGTGCTGAGTTCCAATGCTGATACCTAACTCCCACAATTAGTGCCCCTTGAATTTTTGCAGTTCAAATTGCTCAGTTTTCTATGAAATCTTATGAAATTCTAGCACCTTTCAACTTCTGAGAATGATCTACACCACTCTAAGTGTTGCCATACTTTTCTGTTATTTGATGCTCTCAAAGAAACTGATGTGGGTTTACAAAAACATTGGAGCTTTCTTGTAGGGACCCTTCTCTCTTGTTTCTAGAAAGAGATCCCTAGAAGACATAGTATCCCTAGTTCTTTTCTGTTTGAGCTGACAGGCTGTAGACTTGTTTGTCTATTGCTAGCGTTACTAGCATTCTCCTTCCTTATTGCCCATGGGCTGCTGCCTGATAGTGAATGTGAGGTTTGTGGGGAGAAAGAGCACGTATAGTATATACATACAATTCTGGAATGACAGAGTAATTTACTTCAGTTTCTCATTGTTTCTCTTGATCATTATTCAGTCTGGTGCAAATTTCAGGTGTTGACTGGAGAAGATATGGAAGACCTGAGCATCCTATCTCTGTTCAGGAATCTAACTTAGCTAGAAATTCCAGTATCTTCTAAGATTACTATATTTGGAACATAAAGACCTGGTCATCAAATTCTAAATATGCCACTTACTGATTGTCTTTGGACAGATTCCATAATTATTCTGAGTTTCAATTTCCTTATCTATAGAATGAGGTTAATAAAACTTGAAATACTTATGTTTGTGTTATTTTTAGACCAGACCAGTGATTTCATGAGAATAAAGAATTGCTAGTAAAGAATTCTCTCTACTAAAGTAGATCTACACCTGTTCTGCAATTTATACTTTTAGACAGTTATCTGGGGGGGAGGAGGGAGGACATTAAGAGTGTCACAGAGCCAATATGTGTCAGAGGCAGATTATAAACCAATTTTTCCTTACTTCGAGGTTTGCTGTCTATCATACTGTCTCAAGAATATGTGGATTGTTATTATAGAAATCAAAGATAATTTTATCCAGATTATCTCAGGATTTTAGAACTAAAAGTGTCCTTACAAATAGTGTAATCATCTCCCAACCTCCATTTTTTTTTGAGATACTGAAATCCAAAATGATCTGTCCAATAATTCATCCAGGAAACAACAGTCAAAACTAACTGCTATTCTTCTAATTCCAATTCTAGTATCCTTTTTCTCTAGCGTTCAATCCCTTCAAGGAATGCAAAAAATATTGGTGAAGCGGTAGAAAAAAGAATCAAGCTAAAGAATACCAAGACACCAGAGAGTTATAAATAAAGGAATCAATAAAAAGTACTTTTTTAAGTACAAAAAGCTATGCTAAATATTAAAAATATGATTTAGCTCTTGAAGTATTTTTTATTAAAGCTTTTTATTTGTATAACATATGTATGGGTAGTTCCCCAACATTGATCTTTGCAAAGCTTTCCATTACAAATTTTACCCCCAGTCCCCTCCCCTCCCCTAGATGGCAGGAAGTCCACTACATGTTAATAATGTTGAAATGCTTGAGAAGTTATGCAAGAAAAATCCTATCTACAAGAAAAAAAAAAAAGAATCAGAGAAAGGCAACACAATGCAAGCAAATGTCAATAGAGATCATGAAAATGTTACGTTGTGGTCCATATTTCATTTCCCTCTCTCTGAGTGTATATGGTTTTCTTCAGTGAACAATTGGAACTGGTTTGAGACAATTCTTTGTTGCAGAGAGCCATGTCCATCAGAATTGATCATCATGTAATACTGTTGTTGCTGTGTATGATGATCTCCTGGTTCTGCTCGTTTCACTCAGCATCAGTTCATGCAAGTCCCTCCAGGCCTCTCTGAAATCGTCCTGCTGGTCATTTCTTACAGTAGCTCTTGAAGTATTAAAAAGACATACACATACACACACATATAGATATATATGTAAAATCTTATTTGATCTCCACAATAGCCCAATGAGGTAAGTAATAACATTATCCCATTTTACAGATGAGAAAGCTGAGACTGAGAAAGATTAAGGAAATAGTCCAAGGTCACATAGCTAGTATCTGATGCAGGTCTTCTTGATTTCAAGTCCAATACTTTACCCATTCTTGTAAATTTTCTTTCAAAGAACTCACATTCTAAAAGGGAAAGATAACATAAATAAAAAGTTTTAACACCAAAGCCAACAGAAAGACTTAATGATACAGCAATAAAGCAGATGATAATACATCTTCTTTAATATCACAATAAAATCATATCTACTTCTGGTGTTAAACTATTTGATGTTGCCAAGGAAGGCAGAGAGAGGTGGGAATGTGGTCCTCTAATTGGTTTAGCAAATAAAATTCTCTCCAGCTTTTTACAGATATATATATAACCCTTCTAACTGAATTCTTTCTTTTGGACTGATTCAATATAACTCATTGAGTTTACTGATTATTTTTTGAATGACTCCATTTGTTTTTATTATACTGATGTTGTGACCCACCCCATCTTGAAATGACATCTGCGCATCCTTTCCCTCACCCTTAAGCTCATTAAAGAAAACTGGAGACCAAATCTAATGCACCATTTTGTTTCTGTGAGGGGGTTAACTCTGTTATTATTGGTTGCCATAGTAATGTAAGTACCAATCATCTTAAGCTTACTTAACTAAGATTGGCAGAATTTCATAAGGCACAGTAATATTATCATTTTTATCCCCATTATGCAGATGAGCAAATAAAGGCATCACAAATAATGGATTAGCCCACTGCAAGTCATGCAGAGAACTCTGGTTTAAATTTACCTCCCATAGTTATACAGTTTTATTTATGTTGTGAGTCTCTCCCATCCTCTGGAAAAAAAATCATTGAATATTTAAATTAGAAGAGACCAAACAATATGCCTTATTAAAGCATAATGATCCAGCTAAGAGGATTCCTGGAACATAGAATATGGAATTCCAGGGCTAGAATGACCCACATAATAGAGAGCATAATGCCAGAGTTTTAGGGGAATCTTAAAACATGGAATATTAATGCTGAGAGGGCCTTTTGAAAAGACTTCACAGGTTTTCAGAACTAAAAGGAAGCTTACAATATAAAATACAGTACTCTAGTACTATAAAGAATCTTACAGCATTGAACATTACAAGTTGCAAGGACCTCAGAAATCATCTAATACAGTCTTTTCACTTTATAAGCAAGAAACTCAAATCCAGAAAAGGGATGTGATTTGATAAAATTCACAAAATGCAACAAAAAAGGAAGCATAGAATCTAAGCCTCCTAATTAAATCTCTCTCTCTGTCTTTCTGTCTGTCTCTTTCTCTTTCTTTGTATGTCTCTCTCTCGTTCTCTCTATCTCTCTTTTGTTCTCTCTGTATCTCTTTCTCTGTCTCTCACTATCTCTGTCTCTATCTCTGTCTTTGTCTTTGTCTCTTTCTGTGTGGATATGTGGGTGTGTCTTTCTTGCTCTCTCTCTCTTTCTCTCTCTCTTTCTTGTTTTCTGTCTCTGTCTCTTTTTCCTCACTCACTATTCTAAAGATAAAATGTCATAAAATCAGAGTTTGAAGGGATCTAACCAACCATTTGGCCTAACCCAGATATGTTCAAGAATCTTTTCATCAATAAAAAGGCATGCAGGCTTGGAGAACTGAGTTTACAGGTTCATGGGGGGGTATTTTATTTTTTTTGTCCCATCAAGTATTTTGGGGGGAATACATGGAAATTTTGTTGAATAAATTTCTTCCTTCAATGTAAATCAGCAAGTTTTTTAACTGATAGTTTTTAAATTGCTTGAGGCAGATTGAATAACTTGCCCATTTCACACAATACTCATATGTCAGAGATAGGCTATTCTCATTGACTCTAAAATTGATCCTCTATCATTAGACAAAGATGTTTCTCCAAATTCACATTCAGACTTCTTACATTTGCTGTCAGTCAAGTTCTAATGCCACCAATCATTCCATTCAATTATTTCTTTTTTTTTTTTTTTTTTTTTTTGCTGAGGCAATTGAGGTTAAGTGACTTGCCCAGGGTCACACAGCTAGGGAATGTTAAGTGTCTGAGACCAGATTTGAACCCAGGTCCTTCTGACTTCATGGCTGGTGCTCTATCCACTGCGCCACCTAGCTGCCCCCATTCAATTATTTCTTGAAAATTATATAGGGGTAAAAAGAGATTCCCTTGGGTTACCTCTACTATGCAGAATTTATTCTTCTCTCTGTCTCTGTCTCTGTATCTCTCTGTCTCTCTGTCTCTGTCTCTCTCTGTCTCTGTCTCTCTCTCTCTCTGGCTGTCTCTGTATGTCTGTCTGTCTTTCTTTATCTTTCTGTGTCTGTCTCATTGATTACGGGCCTTCATGTCAGAAATTTAAAAAAAAAACCAAAGAATTTCTTCTTAAGGGTTTTGCATCTCCATCTGTTGTACTTTGATGCTATTAACTTCCTTGCATCAATATAATGTCATTGTACCTATATTTTACACACACAATTAACCTTGTGTTTTTAAAATAGCAAATTATGCCTCTGCACAAAATGAAAAACTCGATCCCAAGACAAATTGAATGAAATACTTCTGGAATTTTTCACTTCAATTAACTTGAAGGCCGGCATATGTCATAGGTGCAAATCTCTGTGCGTTCCATGACCACAAGCAGGGATGTGGCAAAAGGTAAACCCAGCATTATGTCTTTAAGTGCTCATTGGAGACACTTGTAATCATGTTTTATTAGAGGTGCCCTCCCCAACATAATGAACTTTGATGGAATAATGAAGTTGCTCTGGCGCCTGACAAGGCTGGCTGGCTGCCTTACCAGTCATAGACCTCCCATGAGCACAATCAGCTGAGTACCAGCTCTCAGTTCTAGCAACAATGAGCCAGAAAGCCTGGGAAATTACCCTCCTTCCGGCTTATACCTTTCTTGTCTTTTGCTTCCGGATTCATGGAAATGGCTGCTTCAAAGGAATCCTAGATATACAATAAAAAGCTGGAAGGGACCTCAGAGATTATCTAGTCCAACTCCATCATTTTACAGAAAAGGAAACTGAGGGGTTATAAAGAAATTATCAGAGGTAGAATTTGAACTCAGATCCTTTTAGTCCACTATCAACACTCTGTTTACTTTTTATCTTGGAATGGTCCTGAAGTATAAGTAGTGATAGGTTATAAAAAGCTTGGAATGATATCTATGAGAATTTCTGAATTTTTTGTTTTTGTCTTTTGTTTTTTTTGCTCTTAAAAAAAACTCAAATTAAATTGTCAAAAATGATTTAGGATGACAATGATATTTAGAGTTAGTTGTAAGGAAGGTTTAAGACCATTCTACTCCTCCTCCCTCATTGAGAAAATTGAGGCTTAGGAAGGACAAGTGTCTTATCCAAAGCTATACAGCCTAGAAATTGCAAACAAAATTCAACTGTAAGTCCTCTGACTTCACATATAATATTTCTCCTATTATACCACACAAGGGACTTCCTAGATGATTTTATTTTATAGTTGAATATATTGGGTAGGACTTAAAAGAAGGCTTCTAATCTAGCTTTTATCCAAGCTAAAGCATGAAAATCATCTATAGGAAGTCACTAAATACATTGCAAGCAAATTTATTTGTCATTGTGTGTTTTGATGTGTGGGCATATGCTTCAAAAGTGTAAATGGGATGGATCCAAATTGATCCACATGAATTCTGTCATGGTAGAGTAGTAAAAAAAAAAAAAATTCCAAAGGTCCTGAATTTGAATTCTGATTCTAGGAAGTCATTTGCCCATCTCTAAGGCTGTGTCCTCTTCTCCAAATTAAGATGGTTAAATAAATGATCGTTATGTTCTCAACTCAGTCTAAATCTCATGATGCTATTCAGCTTAGGCAACGGTTGTCTGACACTAATGGAAAGTGGGTCTTGTCAGAGGCTAACAGAAATGCAAATGTAATTATTGTTAATGGTAATGATAGTTTGCCTACATGGGATATAACTTCTTTCATTCAAGGATCTCAAAGTCTTTCATAAGCATTCATTAATTCTCTCAACATGTCTATGAAGCAAGCAAATAAAATTATCAACCCCATTTTATAGCTGAAGAAGAGGAGACAGTAGGAGACAAAGTGTCTGGCCTGAGGCCACCTGATGTCAGGACTGATGGCTGGCCTGGGACAGACTTCCTGACACCTAGTTCTCAGCTCAGAGTCTTCACACACTTTAGAGAAGTTCCTGTTATGGAGAGGTTCCAGTTCCAAGGAATTAGATTCCACAATGGCAAAATCATTTGTCACTTCCAATTTGAAATGTGAATTAGTTAATTAAGCTACCAACTGAACATTTTTTAACAATAGCTGTCTTACAAACACAAGCACATATACACAAGTTGTATTAATTTGAAATGAATGTGTATATGTGGGGGGTGGAGGGAGAGTGTATGTATGTGTGAAAAGAAGTATGATATATTGGATAAAAAATTACCTTGGAGTCAAGAAGATCTGAATTCAAGCTTTGCCTCTGACACATATTAGCTGTGTGATGTTGGGAACTTTCAGTTCTCTTGGTATTTCTTTTTTTTAAAGTTTAAGTTAAAGGAAAGGCACCAATTTGTATTTATGTTTTCCATATCTGGGAGGTCCAATATCATAGAAATCATATAGGCAGAACTTAACCATATTTCATTATTTCATTGATATGGGAAAATCCCAGATAAGGAAATACCATGTACTTGAAGTTACTAAACCTTCAAATTGTAATAAGATTTTGGGGGCACTTGATAGAGATAGAGATAAATAATACAGCTATATATGTGCAGATATATAGATAGCTATAACTATAGACATAAATTATATAGATATACATATAGCAATCATGCACATAAATTTTTTTTGTCAGACAATCAGGGTAAAATGACTTGTCTAGGTCACTCAACTAGTAAGTGTCAAGTGTCTGAGGCTGGATTTGAATTCTGGGACCTCTGACTCTAAAACTGATGCTCTCTTTACTGTACCTCCTAGTTGTCTGTACATAGACTTTTTACTTTATCTTTGCTGCATCTTCATTCTCCATTAACCTTGCCTCAAAAAGGTGATCTTTGATTCTTAAAGACCTCCTCCTGATTTCCTATTCACTGATAGATTATGCTTCTGTCTTCAAAGGTTACTTAGTACCAGCTCTAGCTAAATTTAGAGGTTCACCATTAGAAACTTCATTAGCAATATATTTAGGAAAATGGTGACAAAATATAGAGCTGTTGTAATATATATTGAGAAACAAATAATGCCCAATTTGATAAAACAATGAATCCTGGAAGTATTGAAACATATTTATTTTTGCATATGCATTATGCATTATGCATTGTATTATATTTGCTTGAATAAATACTTATTTAGCATCTACTGTGCCCAAAATATACCTATTTGGTACTGAGGGAGAGACAAATGTCACTTGATGATACTCACTGGCCTCTTGGAAGCTCCATTATAATAGAAGGGAAAGGCAACAATCCTGATAGTTATAATATACAATATAGCAAAGAGAAAGAAAAAGACAGACAAATAGATAGACACACATACACAGAAATGAGGGGAGAGAGAGAAGACAGACAAAGAGAGACAAAGACAGAGAGAGGGACAGAGACAGAAACAGAGAGACAGAGAGACATAGAGACAGAGAGAGAGACAGAGACAGAGAAAGAGACAGAGAGACAGAGGCAGAGACAAAGACAGAGAGAGAGACAGACAGAGACAGAGAGGGACAGAGACAGAAACATAGAGACAGAAACACAGAGAGAGAGACAGAGACAGAGAGAGGGACAGAGAAAGAGACAGAGACAGAGAGACAGACAGAGACATAGAGACAGAAACAGAGAGACAGACAGAGACATACAGACAGAGACAGAGAGACAAACAGAGAGAGACAGAGACAGAGACACAAAGAAAGAGACAGAGACAGAGACACAGAGACAGAGACAGAGAGAGGGACAGAGACAGAAACAGAGACAGAGACAGAGAGACAGAGAAAGAGACAGAGAGACAGAGTCAGAGACAAAGACACAAAGAGAGAGAGAATCAGACAGATAGAAACATAAAGACAGACCCAGAGACACAAAGAAAGAAAGATATACAGAGACAGAGAGAGGGAAAGAGAGACAGAGACAGAGACAGAGAGAATTTAAATGCTTGAAATGGCCACATTCCAGGTACTATGCTCAGTGCTAAGGTTATTAATATAAGTAAGCAAGTCAGTTGCCACCCTCAAGGAAAGTATATTCTAATACGGAGAGACAGCACTTGGAAGACAGCTGAAAAAGGAAAAGAAATATTATAACTATAGCAGGTAATCACATAGTATCTTAAGAATCATGAAGTATTTTATATAGGTTACCATATTCAAGCCTCACAAAAACCATATGAGGAAGCATGGCTAATTATCCACATTTTACATATGATGAAACTGAATCTGAAAATATCTAAAAGATTTGTCCAATGGCATATAGCTAATATGTCTGAGACAGGATTTGAATTCAAAACTCCAAATCCATTGCTCTCTAGAGGCTTACAGTACAAAGCAATGTATGAATTACAGAGGAAGATCGTTGGCAACAGTGTGCAATGATTACTGTTTTCTTGTAAGATGGGATCATTTGTGTTGAGTTTTAAAAGAAATAGAAAATCCAGGAGCAAAGCAGGGGAGATGGTCATTCCTAACACAGAAAAAAAAAAAATGTGAGCAAAGGTATGAATGAGTTTAGGGGCAGGAAGATCTGAATTCAAATGTGAGCTCAGATACTTAGATGATCCTGAGCAACTAATTTTTAATCTCTCTCAGCCTCAATTTCCTCACACATGGAATGGTGATTATAACAGCAGGGTTATTGTGAAGATATAATGAAATAATATGTACAGCACTTTGCAAATCTTAAAGTGTTATATAAATGCTGGCTATTATGAAGTATGAATATAAGGTACTGCTGATTAACGAGGAATCATTACCAGATCTATACCTGAAAAAGATTATCCTGAAAGATATATGGAAAATGGATTGGACAAAGGAAAACTGGAGAGAAGAAGACTCTTAAAAGGTCACTACACTATTCCAGGTGGGAGTTAATGAGGAACTAGATTAGGTTGCTGGAAGTGGGAATGGCACAATACTTTTAAAAGAACTTTAATTTATAAGTCCTAAATCTCATCCTAGTGGCCAATCCTTTTCTCCAAAGAAGAAACAAATGGAAAAAAGAGGGGTCCAAAAAGGAAGGACAATCCTAGGCCTTCCTCCCCTCAGTACCTTTGTCTTCCCTAAACATGTCTCTTTGGCATAGTAGTTCAGTGCCCTCAGATTGCCTATGCCCAGATCTTTTCATCCCCCAAGCCATCTTACTTCTCTACAAAGTATTGCTCTAAGTTATCTACCACAGAAGATCTGATTGGCTCATTTAAACTGAAATGAATATGACTGATCAAAATTTATTATATTTGTCTTCCCAGCTCTCTTGAGAGAATGATACTCTCAGAGAGCAGATATTCAGGTGCATCTTCTAATGAATCATTGAATGGCAGAGCTGGAAGATCATGCAATTCAAACCACTCATTTTAACTTTATTTTTTTTTTAAGGGAATTAGGGTTAGATGACTTGCCCAAGATCCCCCAGCTAGTAAGTGTTAAGTGTCTGAGCCTGGATTTAAACTCAGTTCCTCCTGATTCCAGGGCTGGTACTCTATCCATTACACCATCTAGTTGCCCCTCAAATCTCTCATTTTACAGAGAAGTTTAGAGACAAGAAAGAGCTTTTCCCAGATCACACAGAGTTTTAATGGCAGGGTTGGGACTACAGTACAGGTCTCCAGATTGGATTGCATTCTTTTCAGGACAATATAGAAAGCTGAGTCTTAGGTCACTGGAAGAAAAGCTGATGGGTTCATTCCTATAATAGAATTTCCCAGTGTTTTTGTGCTTCTCTCCCTTCCCCCCCCCCCCCCACATCAATTAAATGAAACAATGACTAGGAAACTATCTAGTAGAGATATTTCCCATATCTTCTGGAGTATTCATGAAAACAATAGTTCCCATTTTTAACATATTTCAAAATTTTACCAAACTTTTTTCACACAACCTTTGCATAGATAGGGTAAGGATTATTTTTCCATTTTAGACACAAGGAAACAAGTTCAGAAGAGCTGTCACTTGTCTATGGTCAAAAACAAACAAACAAACAACAAAAAAAAACTTAGTAAATACTATAGTTGGGATACAAGCCCAGATCTCCTGATTCCAACTCATTGTGACTCCATGGCATCATGACATGACCCCCTCTGTCCTTCACAGAAAGGAAGGCAGGGACTGACATGGGGGCCAGAGGCACCAGTGGAGATAGGAGATCAGAGGCTTCTTATTCTGGGACCTGCTCTGATTGTTGCCTGTTCCCAAAGAACATTGATAAGAGATGAGATAATGTGAATAATCTCCTTACTACTCTTGCACAATACTAACAGGTAATTCACTTTAGGATTAATGGTTGGATTTAGGCCTGGAGAAGAACAACAGCATGAATAATGTCAGAAATGTGAGAGATACAAGTAGATACCAGAATTAGTAGGATATCCATATTTTAAGAGGGAAAAAAGTACCTCATACATCAAAATTGCTTTTTTTTCTATATCCCACAGCACCTAACACATAGTAAGTTCTCAATAAATACTTGTTGACTGATTGATCCTGGACAACTTTCCTGTGTTAGATTAGTTACATATGAATTTATCAGCCTATAATTGAATGGAGTTCTGAGTTCTGGCACAGCTGATGATATTTATGGAACATTTTAGTGAGATTGTATTGTATAGAAGTTTTTAATGTAATCCTCTTGTTCTTTGTACATTTCCATGTTTATGGTTGATTATTGTATAAAAAGGAATTTTTTAATTGTAAAATTTATATACACATAAATTTTTAAATTTATAAAATGGAAATTTTAAAGAATGTGTTAGAATACTGAGACCACCACCTACTAACTATATGACCCACTAAGCTTCCCTGAATGTTAGAACTTGAAATAACCCGTGAACTTAGAATACCCAGAAAGCACCAGAGAAAATAAAATAGCAAGTGTTTCAAAGGACCTTAGAACATAGACTACCAGAACTAAAAGAGACCTTTGAATTAATCTAATCCAAATCCCTGATTTTACAAATGAGGAAACTAAGGCTCTGAATAAAGAAATTACTCAAAATCTAGGAAAATTTTCATTCATTATTCTTTAACATAGGCATCTGAAATTGACACATCAATGAATGCAATTTTAAAATACCTGAACACAATAACTTGCATATTTAATGGAAGCTTTAGAATTTGTGTCATCAGGAAGTTAGCAGTTCTTACCTCTGTTTTCTGAGAACAAGGATTCCTAGAGATATTGTCTAGATTGTATTGCTTTTCATTCCTCTATCTTGTTTTTTTCAATTATGACCAAATAATTTCAACATTCACTTGTTTCAATATTGTGTTCTTTAACATCGTCTAATGTTCTTTCTTAGAAAAATAGGATAAAGGCAAGAATTAAAAAATACTCCAATCTCAGAGGCAGAAGGAATAGGGTGTGTAATACAATCATTACCTAAGCAGGAAGTGGACATCTAGCCTTGATAGAAACATCTTTGTCATTTATTTCATAGGATTTTGGATCTAGGATTGGAAGGGATTTCTCTCATTTTACAAAAAAGAAAAATGAAGTTGAGGATGGATTAATATCTTGTCCACCATCATAATTAAGTGTGTCACAACTGAGATTTGAATCCAGGTCCTCTCAGTCCATGTTCAATGTTCTTCCCAATGTACCATACTGAGTTGATTTAATGAGAGACTTGGAATATGGATAGTATAGAGACCAGGGGCAAGAAATCAATGACTTCCCAGATCCCCAGTATTTATGCTATTATGTAAATCATGGAATGACAAGATTTATTCTAGAAAGGCCACTTAGGGATCTGGTCCAACTTTCCCCTTTTACAAATGAAAAGAAAATATTTCAAGTCCTCCTCCAAAGCTAAATGAAAAGCTTGGAATCCTACACACTGAACTGGATCTTCAGGATTGCTTCAAATTTACAAGTCATTAACATAGAGTAGCCAAAGGTAGAGATGGCCCAAAACTGATCAAAGTGTCAGTTAAGATACCCGGAGTCACTAATAAGCACTAGAATCAAATTTCCAAGATCATCCCGCTTCAGATCAATCTCAAATCCTGAAATCTTTTTATAGAATATTGTATTCATGGGATTTAGAGCCAGAAGGAAACTTTAGGATTATAAAACCCACTCCTCTCATATAATAAAATTGTCTTTAGAAAGGGAACATGACTTGGCCAGGGTCACACAACCAGGAAAGAACAAAGCTAGAATTTCTCTGTGTACATGTCTCTTTTCTCTGCTTCTAGCAGAATGATTCAGGGAGTATGTCCTATTGAATTCTTTGGGGTTTTTAAAACAAATTTTTGTTTAACCTCTGCTGTGACCCAGAGAGTAAACAAGGTCCCTAAATCTCCTCCATTTGTGTTTATTTAAAGAATGTTTGCTTATTTGGCGGCTGCTTAAGTGGAACCACTGTTGTTACTAACTCGCCTAGGAAGAGATGTTGCTTCTTGTTTTCTGACATGATTTTACTCTGTCCCTAATTACCAATTGCTTTTTTTCCCCTCCTTTTCTTGGGTAACGAATCCAGTATGTATGCATTTGCTCAGCCACTCAGTTAACCGGCTACCTTTAATTAAAGGTCTAGACTCAATGTCTCTGGAATAGCCCCTGGATATTTATCTTCACGGTTCTATACTTATAGTATGGTATAGAGGAAAAAAGACACACCAACTATTGGTGGGCAAAGGAGCCAATTCCATCTGGAAGGACTGTGATTGGAGTTTGTCACAGATATCAATATTATTTGCCCTCAAGAATTTTTTTTTTTTTTTTTTTTTTTGCCTATCCTTTTGATTTACTGGTGGTTTTTCTGTCTCAGGTCAGGAAGTTACTTTATAACCAGATTAGTTTTCTCCACTATATGTGAAGGGCTGGAAGATAAGAAATTTTTTTATCCAGTTTAAGGATTGCTACTCCTATTGGTAACACCCAGCTAATGATTGGCTCTCAGAATGGAATGGGAATTTCATGGAAGAACTGAAAGACTCCAATTGGATTTATATAATGCCTGATATTATAAGGCTTGGAAACATCCCATTTGGACCTATGCTTTGTTCCTTGAGTTATTATCCAATAGCTGGACACTTTGTAGACACTGTCTCAGTTGGATTATAAGAGATGAGGTAAAGGCTGCATTTATATACCATAGGAAGCTTCATTAGGGAAATACTCAGATTTAGAATTAGAAGGAAATTTAGATATCATCTACTCCAATCCCACTTGTTTAAAAATCTTTTTTTTGCTAATTTCATCAAATATTTTCCAATTACATGCAAAAAAATTAATAATAATTTTTTAAAATTTGTTTCAAAATCGCTACTCTTCCATTTCCTACCCCCTCCCTGAGAAGGTTGATTTTTTTTTTAAGAGAAGAAAATAAAGCTCTAAAAAAGAAGTTAAGTTACCTATGTTCACATAACAACAGAACTGGGATTTGACCCTGCCCCCCCCCCAGATTGGGCACCCTTTCTACTAAATTCTAAGTTATTTTCCTTCCCAATAAACCATGCCATCTCAATACACAAGCATCTATTGATCACTTACTACATACCAAGTTCTACTGTAGGCTCTAAAAATACAAAGACAAAAATGGAGCAGTCCTTGCCTTCAGGAATATTAATTTCATTGCTTTTTTGGTTTGGAAAGACAGACCATGATTTTATGATGTGTATTTATTATGAGTTGAGACATAATCATAGAATATCAAAACTGGATCCAGCCCTCCCTGAGAGACACTAATTGCAAGTAAGCTGTACATTGCTAAAATTAGTAAGGACATCTTTAAAAAGAGCTTTATCAAAAGTCATTACCTTGCCCATTCTCCTTTCTTTTTCTTTTCTCTAATATGTGCCTGTCTGCATAAACAGATGTACATATTCATAGATGTGTAATATATTTATCTATGTATTCAAGCCTGTCTCTGATATATACCAGCTGTGTGATTATGGGCAAGTTTTATATTCATGAACTTTAGCATTGAAAGGGATCTTAATGACCATTAAATCCAACCTCCATTAAATATACAATTCCCTTTATAACATCCCTGACCAGTGGTCATACAATTTCTGATTGAAGACCTCCAAGTCCATTTGACTTAGGGGTGTTTTTCATTGTTAGTAAATTTTTCCTGACATCAAACCTAAATTCACACTTTTGTATCTTCCATCAATTGCTTCTGCTTCTGAAAACTGCAAAAGCCTAATCCCTCTTTCATATGACAACCTCATAGAGAACTATCACATCCCCTCTAAGTTTCTTCAACCAGTTCTCATGTTGCTTGGACTTAAGGCCCTTTATTACCCTGGTTGATCTCCTTTGGATTTTTCTCCTACTTAGCAATTAACTTAGTAAACTGGCCCCCAGAACTTATTACACTATGTGATGTGGTTGGCCCAAGGAAAATTATAAAAGGATTAGATTTTCCTTTGCCCTGAAAGCTGTGCTCCTCTTAGAGCATCTACATTGGCTTTTGTTTGGGGATTTTTTTTCCCTTTCTCATCATGTAATTGACTCATACTGAATTTGTAGTACAATAAAACCCCCAGATCTTTTTTCATCTAAACTGCTATTTCCTACTCCACTTTATCCTAGTGAAGGGGAAGATTTTTTGTTAATAAGGTGTTTACAAATAAGTTGCTCACCTGAATCAGAGGAAAGAGTTTCCACACTGGACAATCCCTAAGCCAAAGAAACCACATATAATACAAGATTAAATTTAGGGTTGGAAGGAAGCTTAGACACTATTTATTTAGTTCAGCCTTTTCATGTTCTACATTAGAAAACAGAAGATCAGAGAAATTAAATTAATTGTCTAAGGTCATATAGATAGAAAATGGCAAAGAAAAAATTCCAATCCAGATACCTCTGGATTCAGATTTAATATTCTTTTCACTCTATCATGAAACCTTTCTTTGAGACCAAACCAAATTTAATTTATAGGTATGTATACATGTATATTTGCATGTATGTGTATATGTATATAATACAAACCAATGTGTGCACATGTGTTTATATGTGTGTACATGTGGGTATACATGACTAAATGTCAGTCAGGGCATTTCAACTGATTAGCTTATCAATAGGCATTTATTAAACACCTTCTATGTGCCAGGCACTAAAATTAGGCACTAGCAATTACGGGGACAAAAGTGAAGCGATCCCTGCCCTCAAGGAGCATGTATTCTACCAGGTTAAACAACACATAGTCCATCATTTATTAAGCTTTTATTATGTATCAGAAACTATACATAAGTATGTATTATATATATTGTATAGAAATGTATATAGTATATCATATATAAATATGTACTATATATAAGTATAAGCAAAATAAATAAAAGTTAAATTATTAGAATGTGAAGGATATTAGTAACTGGGAGGAGCAGGAAAGGCTTAATAGAGAAGGTGACAGTAAGCTTTGAAGGGAACAAACTCTTCCAACCTTGGTTGTATATCTTCCTCTTCTATACCTTCCTAGTATCTTCCTCCTCCTTAGAGTCCAGGTACCACCTTCCCTCCCACTTAGAATTTTTCTAGATCTTCTCAGTAGTTACTGCTTTTATCCTACCAAGATTATCTTGTATTTATTTATCTGTTATGTACTGGATAGATCCTTTAGTTTATAAGCTCTTCTCTCTACTGAATTTCAGGCCCACATAGAACCATAACATTTTAGATTTAGAGACAGATGATATCTGATAGCTCTTCCAAGCTGCCTCCTCATTTTAGAAATTGAAGCCCAGAGGAGTGAAGTAATTTGTATTTTTTCTCATAAGTAGTAAGCAGCAGAGCAAGAATTTGAATTCCAGTCTTCTGACTGCTTTGAGTACAAAGCCAAGACTCTTTCCTTTGTACCATGCTATTTCTTTCACACAATCCCAAATGAGCTTTTCCAACTGTAGGAGTAATCTGTACCTCAAACTTATTATTTCCAGAGCAGAACTCATTATCTTCACCCCTACTCCTCTTGTTAATTTCTTTCTTTCCTTTTTTGTTGAAAATTATATTACCTAATAAGCATTCTCAGAATCATTCTCTACTCTTCCCTCTCTCTCACCTGACTATGACCCAGCCTACCTTTCCTCCTTTGGGGGCATTTTAGCAAGCAGATACATATATTGGTCTTTGTTGTTTATACTAATCATAGATTTTAGGACTGGAAGGTCCTTTATGGACTATTTAGTTCAATTTTCTCTTTTTACAGAAATTCAAAAATTGTTCAGGAAGTATAAATGACTTGCCTGTGGTCACACAGTGGACAATTTAAATGCAGGCTCTTTGGCTTCAAATCTAGTGCTTTTTCCATCATGACATGTTGTCTTTGGGTAAATTAGGAACTTGACTTCCAGATAAGTCTGGAAGTTATTTACTAAATGATTATTATGTCAAAACAAAATATAGCAATAAAACATCCATAGTTTTTAAATGGCCTATTTAAAGTTTTATTAACCTCTGTAAAATTAAAGGTTAAAAAATTTATCTCTGAAGTCCCTTACTTATCTGAATCTGTGAGCCTATAATCTCAATTAAAATTCAGAGCTCATAAGGTGTTTTTTTTTCATATTAGGATTTTAGAGCTACATAGAACCTTAGGGTTCATCAAATGCAATTGCCATATTTCAGAGAAGTTAAAGTCAAGATAGGTCATAAAAATTTAGAATTTGAAGGTAGATGTTTCCCACAAGGGTCATAAAGCTTAAATAGAGGAGAGCCAAAAATCTGAAGTCTTCTTACAAAATGTTTGTCTTTTGTTATGAACTTTAACATCAGCAATCATGAACATTTTAATCTACAAAAAAACCATAAAAGGAATATTGCATATGATACTGGATTTCTGTTTTATACAATTTTTTTAAAGTCTTTAAAAGTTAACACAATAGTAACCAAACTACCCTGTTGATTTGTATCCTCTTCTGAATGTCCTTCTGCTCTTTTATACATATTTTAAAAATATTTTATTGATCTTTATTTCTTTTTTGTAACATTATTACTACTCAACTGTAACC
>JAJPUD010009358.1:61361-76059 GCA_023553655.1 Myrmecobius fasciatus | reverse complement strand
CTATCTATCTATCTATCTATCTATGCTCCCAAAGTATTACATATCCAAATTGAGGCAGCTAAGTGATGCCTAAAATCAGGAAGATCTGAGTTTATATATGGCAGTAGACTTTTACTAGCTGTTCTAGTAAGTTGCTTAATTTGTTTGCTTCAGTTTCCCCATTTATAAAAAGGAAAGAATGATAGCATCTACTTCCTAGGCTCTTTAGGGTATCAAAGGAGATAATAATTGTAAAGCACTCAGCATATGCCTAACACATATATGACAGGACATCTATAAGGCATGGGGGAGGATTTGGATCATATCCTAGGAAAGAATACAATATTCTATTCTAACAAAATTCACATTTGGAAAATGCTTCCTGAGGAATGTACATATTCCTCATATATGTGTCTTCTGAATAATAGGGACAGACAGAAATCAGTCTTTCCAAGTAAATATTGGCTGACTGGGTTGGAGAATACATATACATAAGTTTGCTATTTCTCTAGTTCTGCCTTACTTTATACCTACCTCACTGGGATGTTGAGAGAATCAAATGAGATAATATATATGAACATGCCTTGTAAAATATGTTTAGTAATTTTTCAGCTTTGTTCAACTCTTTATGACCTCATTTGAAGTTTTCTTGGCAAAAATACTGGAGTGATTTGCCATTTAAATGAGGAAACAAAGGCAGATAGGATTAAGTGACTGACCCAGAGTCACAAGAATTATTAAGTTTGTGAAGTCAGATTTGAAATCAGGAAGTTGAGTTTTCTGAGTTTTCTTGACTCCAGGCTAGAAACTCAATCCACTATCTCACCTAGCTGTTCTTTAAAGCATAAAACCCTATATAAATGTATATAGTATATGTGTGTGGCATGTATATATGTATATATACATTTATACATATATATAAATGCATATGTGTTTTAATTATTCAATACTCTCTTTTCATTTGTGTTAAGTTTGGGACTTTCAAGAAATACACACATAACCACAGCTAGCAGGACATATTAAATTATATAAAAGCCATTTGAACTACTTATACATAAAGGATACAAGAAAATATATATAATGATATACTGTTATCCAATGGTCTGTCTTACTGGGCAAGAGAAATGAAGCTATATTTGTAACTGCTCCCAGTCTAATCAGTGAATGGTCCAAAGATTTTAGGGACTGAATAAATTTACAAATTTGTCAATCTCACATAGTGCAAATAAGATTAAACACAAGAATTGGTAGAATTCCTTTGGATTCTGAGGCTATTGTCACAAATATCAGTTAGTCATTCTAGTCATTTGTATTTGCATGTCCCTCCTTTTCTCACTGAGAAAGGGTCTGCTGTAACTCCTCTGGTGGATCATTCTAATAATAGGATAATAATTCCAAAGTACTGAAAATCACTGTCACTATAATGAAAGGAAGAAAACATTTCAAAGAGGTATTGGTGCAGTTTATAAAAACAGCTTAGAGACAGACACAGAATACAAGTTTTTAAAGAATTAAAAATGAAAATCACACAGAAGGCAATGAAGGAATGGGTGTGGTGGGTGTGAGCAGGTTGCAACATATAGTCAATAAGGAATTTTGAAGAAGTACTCAAGTAAAAGATGTCATCAGAGAAATGTAAAGAACCGAATTTGACCTGATCATGTAACAAGAGTAAAGGGTGATATATAGATAGCCAAAGTGCTCTCCTGTACCTTGCAATTCTAGGAGGAAAACTTCTGTTTTGGGTAGACTCATGTGGTATACTTATGGGAAGGCTCTGAACTGATACATCCCTGGAGGAAACATTGAACTCATTGTAACCATAGATTCATTTGAGTAGTTGAGACCAACAGTGGACATATATAATAGGAATTATCTGGCCCCCAATGCCTTGAGACTGTGTTGCATTTTGCCCTCACTCATAGTTCTCTGGTATCCTTAAAGTTTCGGTTCTCTCATGTCTGCCATCCACTCAAATCCCTAAATGTTTCCCCTATAATTAGTCAATCAATACACATTTATTAAGTATCCACTATATACCAGGCACTGTGCTAAGCACTGAATTCAAGCAGCTCAGTTAAATTAAATCACTTAGTAGCCAATTTAGCCTTATAAAGGAATATTTACTTCAAAGGTACAAATCTATCAAAATACTTCCCCTAAATGAGAAGTAGACACCCACTAACTCACCAATGGGTTTGAGCTGGTTACCCTCCACCTGTTTCTGCTGAGAGAGTGACTGGGATATAGCTACTGCTTGACCTAGCATTCCTTGGAGTCACAGGTGAGAGTGGGTACCAGGTAGATCCCAAAAATGAATGAGCTTCCCTGAAAAGCTCAGCAGGCCCTAATACCAGAGGTGCTAGTCTTACTTGAACACTCCATACATCCCAATAAAATAATAAAGACAACAATAATGATATAGCTCTTACTCTGTGTCAGACATTGTATTAGGTATTTTGTAATCATTATCTCATTTCGGTCTCACAACCTGTAACATGAATGCTGTTAAGTAGTTGTTTTTATTTTTCAGAGAGGTTGGTGACTTGTTCATGATGAGCTAATCACTGTAGAGGTCTGAAACAGAATTTTCATTTTTATGATTACCTCCTGACTTGCATGAGACTGTTCTCACAAATACATAGGATGGCTGGAAGGTGGACCCTTACTCCATCTGATCTTCATCCTTATCTTCCATATTCAGGACAAGCCTTGAAGTGCTTTCTTTGCATCCTTGACTTGTATATTATATCTTGTAGCCCAAACATACTTCTCCTTCCTTAAGAAATAGGCCCATTTTTATGTTATATGTTTTCCCCTTTGATCTGAAGAGGATGAATCCAAAATGTTCATGTCCATCCAAACATGAATAAGATTGAGTTGACTTCCTGATTGCAAATCGTGGGCTTTTCCATGAATGTGCTCTTGAGCATCTGTAGTATTGCAATGGACACCCATCCTCTTCTCCATTGCCTCCTATAGTCTGCTTCCTCTGTTTATAGCTCTGAGCTTTGTGGCAATAAAAACTCAGTCTTCAGAATGGTTTTACATTGCTTGACAGAAGAGACCTGGTTAAGCCAAGGTAGAAGTTCTGCAGGCTCTCTTGTTCCCTGCTTGCTCTTGATTGATCATTTCTGATTCCAGGGACACAGTACTGACTTTTCTCAACTAATTTGTGCAATTTATTCCTCTAGTTTCCCAGTCAAGCAGAAGGTGAACTGCTTACTTATGCATTTTAGGGAACCAGAAAAGAGACAGCTATGGAGACCTGAAGAAAGTAGAGACTTGAGCAAGGTTTTTGCAGAATCTTGAATAAATGTCCACTTAACTCTTCTGCAGAAAATAAAAGCCATATACCTAGTCTAAGTGTCTCTATACTTTAGCAAGAACACACTGAATTATTCATACTGGCATACATTGTTGCTATTTAGTTGTTTTTAGTCGTTTCTGTCCCTTTGTGAGCAATTTGTTTTTGGGGGATTACTTATTTATTTAGCCAAGGCAATTGGGGTTAAGTGACTTGCCCAGGATCACACAACTAGGACGTGGTAAGTGTCTGACACCACATTTGAACTCAGGTCTTCTTGACTTCAGAATTGGTGCTTTATCCACTACACCACCTAGCTGCCCTAGGGTTATTATTATTTTTTTTTTGACAAAGATATTGGAGAGGTTTGCCATTTTCTTTTCCACCTTATTTACAGATGAAAAAATTGAAGTAAACATTGTTAAGTGATTTGCCTAAGATCATACAGCTAATAAGTGTCTGAGGCCAGATTTGATCTCAGAAAGAAGAGACTTTCTATTTTAGGTCTGGCACTCAATCCTTTGTACCACCTAGCTGCTCTGATCTGGCCTATGGGCTTGAAAAAAAATAGCTTGTCCATCATTCTCCCTTATTTCCCTCTTCCTCTTAGAGAAGGGGTATGATTCTCACACTTACTATAAAAATTTCTCTATTTGGAGCTCACCCCTCTAAATCCACAGAGCCACAGAAAACTGAGTCCTTCTTACCTCCTCCAACAGTTCAAAGTGGGTGTATTGTTTTTTTTTTTCCTGTAGATTCAGTTCTTTGGGGAGAACATTCCTCAGATAAGCTGATTTCAGGATATTGGAACCTTTGAGGGGGGAATATATTAAATTAAAAAGAAGCCGTGTAAATAATGAATTACAGACCAATAGAAACTGTTCAAAAGAAGAAATCTTTAAGCTCACTTACAATGAAGGATAAAATAGATGAATATTTCCCCAAATATGCCAAATAAATAAATGCACAAGTTTTTACACAGATTCATTTTCTCTTCCTCAACCTGAAAAAGAAGAAGAAAGATTGATTTTTTTTTTCTTCAAGAGAATTGCAGACATTTATGTGAAGTGCACTGGGGCTGTGTTTACATAACCCAGAATTTTCAGTTATCCAGTCTTTGCTCACTGAACCACTCTGGCTCCAAAAAATCCCCTTCAGTCTCTTTCTCAGCTGTTCCCTCCCAGGCCAAATGTTACATGTCAAGAACACCAAAGGATGTGTCTTTCCTGAAGGCTTAATCAGCAAAAATTCACCAGAGACGTCCCTGCCTTCTGAGGATGATGTAAAGTTTTGGAGCTTCACATTCCTGCAGAACTGTGAGAGACATCACAATCCTAGATCTGAAAGGGACCTGAAAAATTGTCTTGCATCTTTGGATAGGTGTGGGGCCTGGGTCCACAATTTTCTTGAAATTGTGTGGGAAAACTTCTATTAATGAAGGTAGCTACTTTCTTTATATCTTTTGATGGTAAGGAGTTGTCTAGAGCACTAAGAAGTGAAATGATTTCTCTCAAAAGTCATAGTAAGCTCCAGAGGGAGGAGTTAAGGCCAGGGCTTACCCCGGATTTTAAGGCCAGTTTTTCTCCACTCCAACAAAATGCTCAAATTTTCTACTGAGATGAGAATCTATTTCTTGATAAGGAACTTCACAGAAACTAAGTCCATGGCCTCTCTTGGCAATATAGTTCCAGACCTGAAAAAAACCCTGGCTATGACACAATTCTATTTTTCCTAAGAAAATCCCTCATTATGGTGTCTATACACTTGCCCACTTTCTCCATTGTTCTCAATAGAATTGCAGAAAAGTTGGCTGTCACCAGTAAGATTTTGATTATATGTAATTCGAGCTTCTTGGAGGGAAGGAAAGAAGAAAGGAAGGAGGGAAGGAAGGGAAGGAGGATGAAAAAAAAAGAAGGAAAGAAGGAAGGAAGGAAGGAAATGAGGGAAGGAGGAAGGAAGGAAAAGAGGAGGGAGGGAAGAGAAGAATGGAGGAGGGAGAGAATAAGAGAAAAAGGAAGGAACAAAGGAAACAAGGAAGTAAAAAAGAAGGAAAGAAGGTATGAACTGAAGAAGGAAGGGAGGGAAGAAGGGAGGCAGGTAAAAAGAAAGGAAGGAAAGAAAGATGAGAGAGAGGGGGAAAGTGAGAACAAGGGAAAAAGGAAGGGAAGAAGAAATGGATTGAGAAAAGGAGAGAATAAGGGAAGGAAGAAGGAAGGGAAGAAGTAAGAAATGGCAGAAGGGAAAGCGAATGAAAAAAGAAAAAAGGAATGAAGGAATGGAGTGAGGAAAAAGAGAATGAAGAAAAAAGGAAGGAACAAAGGAAAGGAAGATAGGAAAAAGGGAAGGAAAGAAAAAGGACTGGCCTAAAAGTTTATCACAAGGTTCATTCACTCTGTTGGAAAAGCTCACAATTTCTCATTCCAATCCTATTCACTCCTATTTTACATACAATTCTGGCAAATGTAGTCTGTTAGTTCCCCAGCCAACTGAAGATTTACAGCAAGGGAAGCTGAAAGTATAGAATGACTGCTCAGGATCCATAGAAGGATAATAACTATTAATTACAGAAGGCAGAACTTCTTGACTTAATTTTGTTTCATATTTTTCTGCCAAGAATGATCTCTGAACTGGAAAAGATAGAACAAAAATGACTAATAGGGAATTGATACCTTACATGAGCAAGGAGAAAGATAATGAGAGCACCTAGCTGCTACTGATTGGTTCGAGTCACTTGGCCCAGATGAACTACATTTTAGCAGAATGAAAGACCTGCCATAACATCAGAGTTCTTTGAAAGATCAAGAATAGGAATGGAACTAACTGCAGGAGAAGGCAAATGTCCAGATTATTCTCTCCCCACATATTACAAAAAGGGAGAGGAGGGGGAGAAAGAGTATGCAGACCACAGGTGAGTTATCTCAACTACAATTCATGACAGAATTCCAAAATCCATTATTTAAGATGGAGTTAGGTAATATCTAGATAAGTTAGTGGAGATCACAAAGTGCCAACATAACTTCATCAAGTGAAGGTGATACCAGACTGACTTTATTTCTTTTTTGACAAGGTGACTAGACTCACAGATCAGGGGAATGCTGTAGCTATGGTTTACCTAGATTTTAGGAAGATGTAAGACAAAAATATTTAATGAAGTTTTTTTGAACAGAATGGAGAAATGTAGGCTCACTGGTAATAAAATTAAGTGAATTTGGAACTGGTTAAGTGGACTGAGCCCCAAAGTAATCATTAAAGTTTTAATATCATCTTCAGGGAAGATCTCTAGCAGAAAGCTCTGATGATCTGTTCTTGACCCTTGATTCTTTGAAATTTTTATCAATTATTTTGGTAAAGGCATAGATGGAATGTTCTTAAAATTTATGGATAAAGCAAAGCTGGGAGGGATGGTTAATACATTCAGTCACAGGGTCAACATAAAAAAAAATCATGGAAAGTTTAAAACATTGAATTGAAATTAACATGATGAAATTTGATAGGGATAAATGTAAATGGATTTAAAAATTAATTTCCCAAGGACAAGATGGGGGAAGTATAGCTCATATAAAAAAGATATCTGAAGATTTTAAGAAACTACAAACTCCAATTAAGTCACCAGATATGGTAGCCAAGAATGCTAATGTCATTTTTGGCTGCATTAAGAGAAGCATAGTTTTTATGATCAGGAAGGCAATAGTGGACTCTAAACTACATTTTATAAAGGATATTGATGGTCCAAGAGATCATTCTGAGGAGAGTCAGAAAAATGGTGAAAGGCTTGAAATTATAGTATATGAATATCAGTTAATAGAGACAGTAATGTTTCACAGATTAAAGAACTGGATGTGATAATTGTCTTCAAAGACTGTCACATGGAAGAAGAAATGAACTGGCTCTCTCTTTTGTCTTCATCCACCATGCCCACTGTTACACCTTCTATTGCAATTTTCTTTGGTTGCCATGAGGCCTAAATGAGAAAATAAGAATGTAAAACATTTTGCAAAATTTAAAAATTCTATATAAATATGAACTGCTATTTTTATTACTGAATAACTTTAGTAATTGACTAATCAGCATTGAATGCAGCCTCTGAAGCTGCAATGTGGCAAAGTATGGATTGATTATCTGTTGCTTGGGTTAATTTGGGTCTATCAATTAACAACAAGAAAAAACAGGTGCTCTATCAGCCAGCACTACACCATTCATGATGGTTACATCATGTTAGAACCATCAGTTACAGCAAATGGAGAAGTTTTGAATACTGTGAATTAATTTACTTACCCTGGCAATATACTTTCTAGGGATGTACACATTTATAATGAGATTCACACACACACACACACATACACACACACACACACACACACACACATACACACACACTGCCAGAACTAGCTCGGTGTTTGGGAGGCTCTGAAGGAAAATGTAAGAAAGAAGAGCTATTAGACTGACTACCAAACTGAGCCCTTGTGCTGAACTCATAAAACTTGGATAGTGTACCAATGCTATGCCAGAAAACTGAACCATTTCAATTTTAATCATTTTAGGAAGATTCTAAAAGATCACCTGGCAGGGTATGATATTAGACAATGAGATCCTTTCTTGAACAAACTGTCAAACATTCAAAATCTACTGCAGAAAGTGCTACTCCAATGGGCTGGTCACACTGGTTAATGCCAAACATAAGTTTGCCTAAAACACTATTTTACAGAGAACTTACATGAGGCTAGTGCTCACATGGTGTCAGAAGAAGCAATACAAAGACATTTTCAAAGTCTTTCTGAAAAACTTTGAAACTGATTGTGTGACATGGCAAACAAAAGCCCATGGTGTGCCTTCCTTGAAGAAGTCCTGTGCTCTACAAGCAAAGCAGAATTGAAGTAGCCCAAAAGAAACATCAGATGCACAAAGTTAGAGAATCAACCCAAAAGTTCACATTTGTGCCTGATCTGTGATAGCACATTCTGAGCTTATATTGGGCTGATCAGCCACAGTGGTACACATTGTAATTTGATTCTAACATAATGGTGTCACTTTGGTCCTCTGATAACAACAACCAACCAACCCACAATCATGGGATATCCAGAGAGACCACATTATAAAACATACTGACCCCTCCTGGGCTATGGATTGCTGATTTCAAACTTCCTAATCTATGACTCAGTTTCTTCAGTTCTAATAGGGGGGTAAGATTGGTTACTCCATTGATTCCTATTTTTAAATCATTAACTTAAATATAATTATATCATTACTCATTTGGAATTTCTGATCATTTGAATAAGGATTGGACTCAGCTTTACCTTTTTATTTTTAATAAAAGAAAGGATTGGAAAAGTAAATTAATGATGTAAAAAGGATTGCAGGAAATGTATTTAAACTAAATACAATTTTTAAGTTTCTCACAAACACTTTATAAATACCCATTATGCTTATACAAACAGTTAATATGATTTCTATAATTCACTATCATCTGTTCATTAAAGAAATTAATAAAGGATTTTAAAAGCAACAGTTTATTTGTCCAAGTTGAATTATGACATGCATTTGAAAAGGCAGCATAGCTGAGCAGATGAGGTAATGGACTTTGACTCATGAAGACCTAGATTCAAATCCCACTATTGACATTTATTAGTTATATGAAAGACACTTTAGCTTCTCAATACTATAGACACATCTACAATTCCATAAATGGGCTGATATTTACATTGATGGATAACACATCATTTTGGTTTATGTTTAAAAGGTCATAGAACTACTTTTAAAAAACATTTTTATATTTTTCATTAATTTATAAAGCCTTGGATAAGATTCAAGAGATCAATCTCCCTTTTGATATCCTTGACAAGTGACTATCCACTTTCATTTGATGACCTCCAATAATAAAGAGCTTGTTGCCTCCTGAGGCCGTCCATCCCATTGCTGAATAACTCAATATCTGAATGAATTAGGAAGTCTTTCTTAATATTGAGGAGGAATCTGATTTTCTGCAGTCGTTCTCTATTGTTCCTTGTTCTTACTTCACAGGATGAATAAAACATTGTCTGCATGACAGCTTTTGTCATGAGTTGGAGAAAGATTTGATGTCCTTTGTTTTTTCATTCCAAGTTCATTTGACTGATCCTTGTATAATGTGGTTTTGAGTCCCTTTATCATCCTACATCCAGTTTGTCAATATCCTTTCTAAAATATGATGACCCAAACTGATCACAATGTCCACTAGCTTTATTTGGCTGCCAAGACACACTATTGACCCATTTGTGCAGGGTTTGTGTCCACTAATGCTCCCAAATCTTTTCCTGTACAAACTTTTCTAGCCATGCCTCCCCATTCTCTACTTCTGCAGGAGATTTTAAAAATGATATGTAGGACTCATTATTTCTTCTTTAATATTGCATTTTTCCATTTAATTTTGACCTTTTTTCTAGCTGATTAATCTGAATAAGAAAAGAAAAAGAATTTTATGACATATTTTAAAAGCACCAAACTCAGAATGTTTAAGTGCTGACTAATTTTGGAGATTTCAGAATGTATTATAAGATCATAAGATATATACACACACATATAGTACATTACATAAAATAACTGATTATATATCTTATAATCTATACTGTATATGTGTGTATGTATGTATGTATATATACCTATGTACATATGTGTCTATACTTATATATACATGTATACATATGTGTATATACTTATATATATACATATACCTATATACATACACACACATATTCTTTTGTGAAAGCTAATTGATGTTAATAGGTTAAATGGAAATGAAGGGTTAATCTTGCTAGTGATTAACAAATGGGTGGGACCAAGGTCTCTCATTTCATCCAAGACTATTTCCAGTCATCCTGTTCTATATATGGTCACTAGGGAATATGAGATAGGTGACTTTGCACAGTCCTCCCTTACTTAAATTCAAGTCACTTGCATATCATGGCATCACCTCTCTAGTGTCATGATCCTTTTCAAAAATGAAGGACAAACAACAAGTGGGGGAGGGAAGAGAGGGGAAGAGGAAGAGAAAGAGAAAGAGAAAAAGAGAGGGAGATAAAGAGGGAAGAAGAGAGAGGGAAAAGGAGAGAGGGAGAAAGGGAAGAAGGGAGAGGGGGAGAGAGAGACAGAGACAGAAATAATGACAGAGACAGAGAGAAACAAACACACCTATAGAGAGAGATACAGAAAAACAAAACAGAATGGATGCTGTGCTTGCTCACTAATTGATCACTTTACAAAAACATCAAGTGTTATTATGGGGGACTTCTCTAGGCTTCCTAATAAATTTCAAGGTTAGTACTCCTTTTTCTATGAGAAGCTTGCCTTTTCTTGGAAGTTGTTTCTTCTTGTCTCTCCTTTGAAGCCCAATCCTTCTTGTGATAAAAGATTGTTATGAAATGATACAAGAGCATTCTGATACCTCACTGTCAAGAGGAAAATTTACTTTGTGTTTGAAAGCTAATATGAAATCCTGTCAGAACTAAATAAAGGTTTTTGCCTCTTGACCCAGAGCAGGCTTCATTGTACACGATCCTCTGGGAAGCTAGACAGACCAGTCATCCGCTCTGAAAGAAGGTCTTGGGCAGGTTGTAGAAATGTTTAAACTCCAGTCTCTTGGGTTTTCACTGAGCCTTTGAGGGTTGATGCATAAGAGGGTCTTTGTACCTACTTTGTGAAACCTGTTGATTTATTATATAGTCGGCACCACTGCAGATCTGTGAAGGGTCTATCAGCATCTCCATTAAACACACATGTTCAAGGATTCAGAATAATAACCATCTGTAACAGATCTGTTTGCCCATTTCAGTTGGCAAGATCTAAGTGTGACAGAATGGGGGAATTTAAGTCTCTTTGCTTCCTTTCTTTTTTTTCCCCTCTCTGCCATTTTATTACCTATCTCTTTCTAGTCTCAAGGACTGCATAGCAGATCTTTTTGGAATTAGGAAATCTAAAGATGGATTTTCTTCTTGTACTTTCTAACATTCTTTTCTTTATCTCTATTAATAACTTTTCCTCTATTTTTGTCCCCATTGAAAAACTCTGGGAAAGTCTTTCCTTGTCTAACACCTAACATTATTGTAGCTTTTATGAAATGTTTTTGGGGACAAGATTGCTAATAGTGATCCAAATAAAATTGTGTTAATTTAAAGTGCATGGACTTTGGGGGCAAATCATGTTTGTTTTAAACTGGATTGGAATATCTGATACTTTTACATAAGAACAAGAAACTTTTCAGTCAACTGGAAAATAATAGAAAGCAGCTTAGGTGTAGGCAATGTTTTTAATAAATAAATATTTATTGAATGAAATTATACTGCTTGGTATTAATGTTACTAACCTTCCTAATTTGGGAATTGATTATATTAATGGTCATTATGTTAAACTCATAATAATAAAAAGAATAACAGAGCTATTTTTAAAAAAAGCCCTTTGCAGAGATCATGCAGGGATATCAAACCTTTGCCCCACAAAAGGCCTTTTTATATCTTTTCTGCATGGCTCACATGTACCGGGCATGCTAGTCGGCTGACATATTGAACTTATGCCAGATTTCATATGGACTCAGGTTTGCAAGGTTGATCATGCCCTCCCCATTCTGTCTCTGGCAAGGCCCAGACACCAGATGGTTGTCTCTGCCCTCGATGTCACCATCTCCGGCGTCGAGTCCAACATGGAAATGATTCCTCAATTACTGTTTACAGGAGCCTCACAGTATAACACCCTCAATGGGTCCAGATCTTACATTATCTACCCTTTGATCTAAAAAAGTGTTTGAGCTTTGTCAAAACACAGAGGGCCACTGGTGTGCTATTCAGGTGACTATAAAAAAGGCCACAGGCTCATTAAGCTATTTAGCTCTTCATAAAAATAATCCAGTAGACAGTATTCATTTGATGGAATAAAATCATAAAATTCTATTATGATGAGAAATCAAAGTCTAAATGAGATACTTATCTTCTCTATTTTCCTTTTGTTTCCCACTTTTAAAATAAGCAGATTTCCACCTAAGAGGTTGAGAGCTTTTCAAGTCATAGAGTAAAAGAGATTCTCCAGCTGCTCCCTAACACAGATTCTCAGTACTGAGAGGGCTTCAGATTCACCAGCTATGGCCATAGGACCTTCACTTCCCAAATCTATATCACCTAATGTCATTTTTCCCAGATGTCAAGAAGTCTGAGTTTTAGCTTGGGATCTTGATTAATTAGCTATGTAACCAAAAAAAACAAAAATCTGAATGTGTTTTGACTATATTCCTTACTCAGTAAATTCAGGGGCTCCCTATTGTTGTTGTTTGTCCTTTGTTATTGAAGAGGACCAATGACATCATGGGATAATGCTCATGAATTGGATTTAAGTGAGGTAGAATTGCACAGTTACTCCTAAGTCTCCCTATTTCTTTCAGAGTCATCAAAAAAGTCCAGTAGCAAGTTAAAATCAGGACCAACTGGAGATTCCCCAGAATGCAATATATGACCTTGGAGTCTTTATCTAACCAAACTCTAAGATTTTGCTTCATTTGCTTCCATAGCCCTTGGAACAAATGGATCTCATCTGACCATTTTATGGGGGAAAGTCTTCACATGCTTCAGGTAGACATTCCCCTAACTCACCACTTTGAAGTCATCAGTTACCCTCAGCCCGGTTTAGTTGTTTGATAAGATTGTTTTACCAGGCTTCTTGGAACCTTAGATTAGAATTGGGTAATTGGTTGGACACCAAGAGTGGATAAGCAGCCCTGAAAAGGTTCACCAAGCCCTCAAACCAGGTATGTTAGTCCTCTCTGAATCCCCCTTACACTCCAAAAGGCTCTCTACTTCCAGGATGAAAGAATAACCACAAACTGTGCTACAGTCATGGTGGTTATTTTATTGTTTCCTCATACATGAGGAAACATCTAAGTTGTTCTCTTATGTCTCGAACAGACATTTCTCAGGATTCTCTAGTTTTCTTTAAGACATCTTTTACATGAAGATGAATTAACATCCTCAATGGCTAAAGCCTGTCCTCCAAATTACCTTGTATCTACTTTAAATACATTGTATCTATTTGAATCTATTTCTTTTTAAAATGCATAGTAAGTATATTTAAACATGTTATATTTTAAATATGTTATCTTCCCTAGCTAGATTATAAACTCATAGAAGGTGAGAATTGTTCTTTCATTGCATCCCACAACACCTATAAAACAAGATGGCTGAATTAGATGACAGCAGAATCTCTATCAACTTCAACATCTTATGATTATTTTATTTTCTAATTTTTATAATAATTTTTCTAACTTTTTTCTAATAATTTTTTGCAAAATAGTGTCTGGATCTTATGGAATGAATTTTAGGTAGCTCCTGCATATGTACAGGCAGGTTGGTATGCCTTATGGAAGCAGAGGAGAGGGAAGGAACAGGAAAGGTAGACTAGAGTTCAGGGTTAATTAAAACTCAAGCTATGATTTCCTGCTTATCCTGAAATGGGGATTTCCCAAGTTTCAGAGTTAGTCACAGTCTGACAATTTGTTACTCTCATATGAGAAGTAACATAATTAACAATAGGTTCACACAGGGGACCCAGAAGGACCTATGTAGGTTTTGTTTTGCTTTGTTTTTGGTTAAATTTTATAAATGCCTCTTAAAATGACCTATTCAGTTGCCTATAACAGGCAACAACCTGTTATAATACAGATTTATAAATTATCCTAAAGATTCCTTTGTCATTCTAAACAAAACAAAACAAACAAAAAATTCAAAGCCCAAATAATAATTACCATGCAGTATTGAGGACATTAACTAAAATCTCTTGGTGCTTATAGTACTTTTACTTGATACTATGAAAAGAGGCAGTTAATTATACACTACTGTACTACTATATGACTATCTACAGAATATATTTTTACAAATTGAGGATGGTATACTCCTATTTCCCTTTATCAGCTGCTATGTTGGAGCATTCTTCCTTACAGACTAAAGCAGAACTATTAAAAGTACTGGTAGTTGGGAAAAATTGAATTAGGAATAAAAGTGTAGGCTGACCCTGGAATTCACAAATCAAGGTATAGATGTCATCATGATTAGAGAAGGGGCTGCTAATACTACTTCACTTTTCTTTTCATCTCTGGTGGACCACCATACCATTTTATCTCTCTTTCCTATACCCACTTTCTCTTTGTCTTGATAGAGCAGAGACTTATAGAGAATAGTGTGATATAGAAAGGAAAGAAATAACATGTATTAAACAACTACTGTTAAATTACACACTGGAATAAACCCCAATACCTTCTTATTCAATCCTCACTACACCCTTGGGAGGTACATGCTATTATTATGATGATTTTACTGTTGAAAAGACTGAGGTTAAGTGACTTGCCCAGGCTCCAATTAGGCTTCCTTCCTTCCTTCCTTCCTTCCTTCCTTCCTTCCTTCC
>JAJPUD010009358.1:39633-60954 GCA_023553655.1 Myrmecobius fasciatus | reverse complement strand
CCTTCCTTCCTTCCTTCCTTCCTTCCTTCCTTCCTTCCTTCCTTCCTGCCTTCCTTCCTTCCTTCCTTCCTTCCTTCCTTCCTTCCTTCCTTCCTTTTTATCTTCCTTCTTTCTTTCCTTCCTTCCTTCTTTCCTTCCATTTCTTCTTTCTTCCTTTCTTCCTTCCTTTCTTTTTCTTTCTTGTTTCTTCCTTCCTTCTTTTCTTTCTTTTTCTTTTTTCTTTCTCCCTCATTTCTTTCTTTCTTTTTTATTTCTTCCTTCCTTCCTTCCTTTTTGCCTTGATTCTTTCCTCTTTCTTTCTTTCTTCTTTTCTTCCTTCCTTCTTTCTCTCCTTTCTTTGCTTCCTTCCTTCTTTCTCTCCTTTCTTTGCTTCCTTCCTTCTTTTCTTCCAATTTTTCATAGGAGTTTGAGGAAATAGAGATTAACAATAATGATACCAAAAAGAGGGTCATTGAAACATTTTTTAAAAACTGAATAGAAGAAAGCCCAGACAAATGGGATAGCTTTGAAATATGTGGAATTTATTATATTTGTTTAAAACAAGTATATGAACTATAGATACTTGGTTTTATGTACAATCCTCTTTTTATGTTATGCTTTATACATGGGAATGCTTTTTTTTAGTGTGAAAATTCAGAATTAAAAAAAATTAAACCTTAGCTAGAAATGTAATAATGGCCAATTTTCAGTGGTTAATTTGCTCTCCTCTTTTCTATTCATTTGTCCTCTTCTTTCCCCCTCATTTGTCTAAGTCACTAGACATAATATAAACACTCATTTTTTTTTCTTCAAACTGAAAAACAAAATCAATGTGATTTTCTTAGATGCAATAAAGCCAGGCTAAGTAAGATGAGGACTAGATGGAAGACATTGAACATAATGGGCAACTAGGTAGATAGGGTACTGAATCTGAAATCAGGAAGACTTAAGTTCAAATCTAGCTTGTGTGATCTTGGGCAAGTCACTTTCAGTTTCTTTATCTGTAAAATGAGCTGAAGAAAGAAATGGCAAAGTACTCCAGTATCTTTGCCAAGAAAACCCCAAAAGCAGACATGAAGAGTTGAAAATGACTGAATAAGAACATAATGGAGAATCTCTTGATAAGTCACAGTACTGATAGAAAATAAAAATTAAACAAATTTCTGTGTGTTTTAAGTCAGGACTTTTAAAACTTTTTTCACTTGCAACCCCTTTTTGCCTGAGGAATTTTTATCTGACCCTGGATATATAGGCATATAAAATAGGTATACAAATCAAATATTTACTGACAATAAATCATAATTTCATGACCTTTATATTCAGTTACACAACCCTATACAGGGTCACTACCCACAATTTAAGAAGCTTTGTTTTAAGTTAACATCAGATATTTCAGAGTTTTTTTCTCTTTCCATCTTAAAAAAAAATTCTTTCCATCTTATAAAATTAGAAAGAAATGTATTTGTTGAGCTTGTGAAATACTATACTTCACATAGTATTATTTATCAATTTATTCCCTTTATCTTTTCTTAATATCTAACATAAATATAAAGTTGATTCTTTTTACAATATAAAGGAAAGTTAATCTTCCAGGGGTCAGTCACCATATGATGAATTCATTCAGG
Organism: Myrmecobius fasciatus; assembly: GCA_023553655.1. Taxonomy (NCBI): domain Eukaryota; kingdom Metazoa; phylum Chordata; class Mammalia; order Dasyuromorphia; family Myrmecobiidae; genus Myrmecobius; species Myrmecobius fasciatus. Next base: position 59,350 of record JAJPUD010009358.1, on the reverse strand, counting down.
TGAAACAGTTCTTATGAAAAGGTAAAGTAATAGAATGGTAAGAGTTTTAGATTTGAGGTCAGAAGTCTTGAATTTAAAGTATGGCCTTGCTATTTACTATCTTAAAATCAGTTACATTTAGCTTGCAGGCGTTTTTGCTGACCGCTGGAAGATACTGTCTCTAAGATCCCTTCCAGCTATAAATTCATGGTCCACTCTTTAGATTGTCATAGGTAGAAGAATAGCCACAAACATCAAATGGATCTTCAGAAGTATTCAAGCAAGGAGGATTTGCCAAAAAAAAAAAAAAAAAAAAAAAATCAGGCCAGGAACAGATAGAGAAATCTTGGCCATATACAAGCTGTTTATGAGGGGGTGAGATGTATGAAAGGGCCCAAGGAAGAATAGGGACTGTGATTCATGTCGACAACAATAGTTGTCCTTTAAACCTGAAGTTTTCAGAATGCCGAAAATAAGCCATTGTCTAAGGAGCTTTAAAATTGCATAAATCTTTCCGACACCTCTTAAATTACCATCAGATATTTCAGAATTGGGTTTTTTTTCCCCTCTCCATTTTAGAAAAAGGGACTTCATTACATTCTCTTCCAAATAACACTTAACTTCTTGACTTAAGGTCAGTTGAAGGTATTTTTGGTTTTATTGAATGTGAGGGGAGGGGTGAATAAAGGGAAGAACAGGATTTTTCATTACATTTTTTTTTTTTCCTTCTTAAAATGATGAGCAGTTTCACTAAGACATGTGAGAGTGAACGCTGAGGCTTGGCCGCTGACATGTTTGCCTCAGCTGATCCATTAGAATCCTGCTTTCCTTGCCTTCCTGGCAGCCCTTTGATCACCAAGGATTTTTTTTTTCCTTTTTAAGGAAGTGGAGGAGTTTTTCTCTGATCAGGCTTCCCTCCCCTTCACTAAATCATTCCAAGCATTTTAAAGCTCCAGGAATCAGAATATGGGGTCCCTGGCTCTAGGAGGCTTCCTGACAACTTTTATTAAGGCATCTAAACAACACCACTCTTTTACTCCTGTCCTATTCCCTCACTCAAGGGTTTATTTTTAACCCTTGGGCAGCCTCTGTGTTTCTCAGGATCCAGTAAATCTTTGAAGAAGTATCCACAGCTAACATTTATAAAGCACTTTAAGGTTTTCAAATCCTCCTACTAGAGCTAAACAACTTGGAGAGAAAGAGGCTGTTTATCATCACCATTATCACTTCTGCTTTATAGACAAAGAAAAGTGTAGCCTAGAAGGGCAAATTGACTTATCCAGAGTCACATTGTTAATATAGTAGGAAGGAATGGTGGGGTTTGAATCCAGGTCCTCCTGACTCTTGATCCAATACCCTGATTTATTGTATTTTACTGCCTCTCTAAGAGAACAAGGGTGCATATCAACATCATAAAAGATCACAAAAGAACTTAAATATCATAAGAAAACACTTCCCAACCATTGTTGTTATTTGGTCATTTTAAAATCTTTTTCAACCTTTCATTACCCCATTTGGGCTTTAAATTGGCAAAGATACTGGAGTGGTTTGCCATTTCCTTCTCTATTCATTTTATAGATGAGGAAATTGAGTTAAGTGACTTGTTCAGAGTCACACAACCACTAAGTATCTGAGGTCAATTTTGAATTCAGATTTCCCTAAATTCAGGCCCAGCACTTTATCCACTATATCATGTAGCTGTCCTTCTCAACAATTAGAACTGTTTCAAAGTGGAATGGGGGGGGGCAGCTAGATGAACCAGCAGATAGAATGTTGACCTGGAGTTAGGATATGTTGAGTTTAAAGCTGGCTTCAAACACTTATTAATTTGGGCAAGTTTTTTTTAACCCTGCTTGCCTAAATTTCCTCATTTGTAAAATGATCTGGAAAGGGGAATGACCCTCATGAAAAACTGTATGTGACTAAAAGCAACTAAAAAATAATAAAATGTAATAGGGTTTCCAGATGAATGGTGAACTCCTGATTATTTGAGCATAATGTATATGACTACTCTTAGAGGATGTTGTTGATTAGTTCAACTAGATGACCTCTGGTGGATGTCAGTTCTATGATTCTATGAATAGAAATTGAACATGAGACAGCAATATGGTACTTGGTTTAAAAAAGAAAGTTCATACTGAGTCTGTATCTCAATGAGATCATAAAAGAGGGAAAAGGACCCAAATATACAAAAAGTTTGTAGCAGCCCTTTTTGTAGTGGCAAGGAATTGGAAAATGAGTGGATGCCCACTAGAATGGCTGAATAAGTTATAGTGTATGAGTGTAAAGGAATAGTATTGTGCTAAAAGAAATGACAAGCAGGCTGATTTCAAAAAGGCTTGCAAAACTTACATCAACTGATGCTGAGTGAAGTGAGAACCAGGAGAACACTGTACACAATAACAGAAAAATTATCTGATGATCAACTGTGATAGATTTAGCTCTTCTCAAGAATTTGGTGATTCAAGACAATTCCAATTGTCCTGATTGCTATCCACATCTAGAGAAAGAATTATGGACAGAATATGGATTGAAGCATAGTATTTTCATCTTTTTTTGTTTGTTCACTTTTTTTTTCTCATGGCTCTTTTGCCCCTTTTTGGTCTGATTTTTCTTGCGCATGGCAAATATGGAAATATGTTTAAAAGGATTATAGATGTTAAACCTATATTGGATTCCTTGCTGTCTTGGGAAGGCAGAATGTGGAGGAAGATGAGAGGGAAATTGGAACACAAAATCTTTCAGAAATTATTGTTGAAAACTATCTTTATGTGTATTTGGAAAAATAAGACTATTGAGAAAGAAAAAAAAGTACAATATAGTAGGTTGCAAAATATTCAGTACTGGTCAGGTTCAGACTTTATTTGAAGAAAAATATCAGTAGGAAAATGGAAATGTTGAGGATAGCAATAAAAACAGAAAGATAAGGCCCAATAAAGATCCACAAAAGAAAATGGCATGTTTTAATCTAGAAAACGGAAGGCCATGAGAAACGATGATCTTTGGGCTTAATAAGAGTTGTTAGAAAGGAAAGGAAGAATGCTTTAAAAGTAGTAAGAGCCTAGTTAGAGGACTGAAGGGGAAAACAAGAAATGCATTGTTTTCCCCCAAAACTCTCACCCATACAGCATACCCATCCATGATCTACTTCATTAGAAGGAAACAGATTAGAACATAAAAGGAAGATAGAGTGCTAGAGAAGAGGAGGAACAACAACAGCAACAACAAAGAGTGGGTGGATAGGGGACCAAACGGGCAGTTTCAAGCTGTTAGCACCCACTCGGGTAAATGAGGAAGAAGAGTGAAGTATTCATTTTGAATGATTAAGAATCCATTGGTGACCACTTCCCCTGTGGTGTTGACTCCCTGCCAAGGTCTTTGGGATAAAAGTCTTTCATGGAAGGATGCATTATTTCCCCTCCTCCTCATGAATAAAGACATACCAGACAACATAAGCAATGCGTATGTGCTGTCTGCTACAGACTCTGTCTTTGGAAATTCCCTGAACCACAGTATGAAAAATATTCTAACCCATAGCACCTGCAAACTTCTACTGATCTAATAATTTTTCTTAAAGCCATAGACATGAAAGATAACTATTAAGCCTTGAGTTTTTAGTTAAGGTAGTAGAAGCATACATTCTATATGTATTCTAATTGGCTGACTCTTGACATTTTAAGGGTAACCATCCTCCAAGTGCCATATCTCATCCAAGAATCTAAGGATTAGATTAGCTCTTTAAAGTTTCTGTGGATTGAACCTCTACCTAGATTACAATTCTAAGCCCAAATGATTTTCTGATGAGAAAGTGCTATGCTCTCTTATTACAACATGAAACCTGACCTTGTTGAATGTAAAATTAATTGTGGGGGCTGGCCTCCCTCAAAGGTTATTCCACTAAAATGAAATGAGAGAATGATTTTATTTTGCTCATCTGTCTCTTTTGAACTCCTAAACCCCACTTACATTGGCAGGTAGAGTCTTCAGAATTCCATGTGGGTATTCGTCTCTCATTCAGTCTAGGAGTTGCCCTGAGCATTGGGAGATTGGTTTTCTAAAGCTATATAGTTCACAAGCTCCAATAATTGTGTTTTTCTTCATTATTATCAGTTGATACCGATTACTTAGCCAGACCTAATTAGCTTTTAAGAGAGCTTTTCACTAAGGTGACCAAAACATCTCCTACTCCAAAAAGTCCATGACTCATTTTCCTACCAAAACATAGAGACTCAGGAAAAGTGGGCTCACGTCTACACATATAACAAAAGGAGAAACTCCTAACTCTAGGAAGTTCTTTTGATGGAGTCCTCAACATGTATAATACTGTGGGTTGTTTTTTTTTTTTTTTTGATGGACTTTTCTAGTCTTAAATTTGTATTTATTCTGCCTTTGACTCCAGTGCAGACACTGTCATCATCTATTTCAAGGATGTTGTTAAGATGCTGATGGGAAGCTGGGAAGACCAAAATCTAATTAACTCTTTGAAAGTGACAAGATTTTTCTCCCAAAAAAAGGGGAACTAGAGGACATCTAAGTTAAAGTATTCTCCCCTTTCCCTTATCCTTCTCAGAGATTATTGTTCTTTCCACTATAATCAAGTATCTTTTGTCTGGACTGCCTTAATATTTCATAGACAGCCTTCAGGTTGTGACCAGGTTTTTTTCAGCCAATCTAAACATACTTCCTATCTTATATTGGGAAGGATCCAAATCCTATATACATCTAATGAACAACTGAAATGTATTGTCATCTGACAATGCCTTGAAGCTAAGTGGTTATTCATGTGTCCTCAACAAGATAAAGGTATCAGAGTATACTTATCACTTATTCTATGTGGGATGGGATAATTAGATTAATTTACTCAACCTTTGCCTTGGAAATATAGAGTAACAACTCTTCTAAGTTAAAGAGGATTATTAAGAGAAAAATGAATGTTTTAGAGCTTGAAGAAATTTAATAAATTATCTAGTCCAACCAGGGACATGTCTGTAAATACTTAACAACTAGCCTGGGAGATGGAGAGAAGGCTGCACAACACATTTTAAAGTTTAATTTGCATTATTAATAATTTTCTATCAATTTCCTTATTCTAGAAATCAACAATACAATAAATCAAGCTCTGATTTATTGACAAATATTTATTAAGTACCCTACTGTGCTCAATGCTAGGAATACAAATATAAAGATTCAGGCAGTTCCTGCCCTCAAGATGCTTACATTCTCACAGGCAAATATGACACACAAAAGGAAGCTGAAAAGAGATACTGGATATCTCTGGATACTGGATAAAAGGGAGGGCAATCTGTGTGAAGGCTTGATGGAGAAGATCACTGGAGTGCAGCAGAGTGGGAAACAAAAAGTTGGCTGGTCTGGGTGCTTTCGTATATAGATGCTGGGATGAGCTTTCTCCTTCACCCTTCAACTAGAGAAGCTGGAGGGCAAAGGGTATTGATATGGTGTGAGTACCAGGGCTGATGTGACCTGCAGGCATGTCTAAAGGAGTACAATTGATGCAAAAAGAAGGGAAAGTGAAAGACATCTTTAGCACACCTACATAGGGGTTAAAATTGTCCAACCTACAATAAAAAAAACTGAGGCAGAGCTCTGAGTCAATGGTACTTTATTAAAGTTCTTGCTCCCCTCTAATGAGGTGGACCTCATGTCTTCATGACATGAAATTCTGCTTTCTTCCAGGACCTTGTAGAATTTGATACCCAGACATACCAAAAAAGTCAAGATAAAATACTGAATCTTGTTGGTTGACATATGACCCATAAGCTAAAATAAGCAAAAACAGTATGTCAGCATGGTAACAAATTGGGCGAAGCAAGGAATAGCTCCATTGACTAGATAACCACGGGACAGATGGGTTTCTTCTTAGGTTAGGCAGGTGAAGATGGAATAAGTTATACATATACTCCAAGAACATATGGAGGTAGAGGGTGGGCATACAGTGCCACCACCTATACTTGGTTTGGTCATGGAATTTGAGCAAAACAGAATGAAGATATCTTTGTTAGCATTCTTGTGGTTGTACAAATAAGCTCTGTAGAAGGTAAACAAGTAGTGATTATTACATTAAAGTTTGAGGCACATTCTATTAGAATCAGGACCTTTCTACTAGAATCTATATGAATGAATCATTTCTTTCACCCTCTCTCTCATTTTACAGTTGAATTGCTGAAGTACAGAGAAATGAATTGACTTAGCCAGTTTTATGCACCCAATTGGTAGCCAAAATTAAGGTTGAAACCCAATTGTACTGATACCTATTCTAGTATTCTTTCTGGAATCTCATTCAACTCATGGTTGCTACTATCCTATGATTACTATCTTATTTCCTAAAACTTCTAAGTGGGTTGCACTTTACAGCCTACTCATGCTCCTTTTGCAACACACCCTCTAGAAGTTAGTTCATGGCCAGGAATTCTTTGTAAGCTTCTAACTCTGCAGGGCTTTCTGAAGAACAACATTTTTCCCCCAATAGTATTATTATTATTTTTTTTTGGCTGAGGCAGTTGGGGTTAAGTGATTTGTCCAGGGTCACACAACTAGGGAGTGTTAAGTGTCTGAGGCCAGATTTGAACTCAAGTCCTCTTGACTTCAGGGCTGGTGCTCTATTCACTGAACCACCTAGCAGCCCCTAGTATTTTATTTTCCCAAAATACATGCAAAAATAGTTTTCAACAATCATCTTTGGAAAACCTTGTGTTCCAAATTTTTATCCCTCCTTCCCCTCTCCCCCAAGACTACAAGCAATCCAATATAAGTTAAACATGTACAATTGAAGAACAATTTTTTGAAGGGATTAATTTAGGAGGCTGCTTGGTGTTTTGGATAATTGCTCTGGAACACCTTACTTCAAATCTCATCTACCATTTACTTCCTACAGAATCATGGGCAAGTCACTTACTTTCTTGGGTATTCACTTTTCACAAACTACAGATCTCAGATTAAATAATCTGCCTAGTCTCTTTCAGTTCTAAATCTACGATATTGTGTTTTTAAGTCTTGTAGAATTCCGTTAGGAAAGCAACATTTTGTAATTCTATATAGTGTGACATTACTATCTGCCTATTCATGATATGATGAAAAGTCAGAAGGACCTGAGTTCAACTCCAGCCTCAGACACTTAACACTTATTAGTTATGTAACCCTGGACAAGTCAGTTAATCCCAATTGATGTGTGTGTGTGTGTGTGTGTGTGTGTGTGTGTGTGTGTGTGTGAGAGAGAGAGAGAGAGAGAGAGAGAGAGAGAGAGAGAGAGAGAGAGAGAGAGAGTCAAATAATGTGGTTTCAAATCTTCATTTTGATACTACCTACTTGACTGAGCACATCACTTAATTTTTCTGGGTCTCATTTCCATCACCTGTAAAACAGAAGATTTTACCAGCTAATCTTTAAGGACTTTGTTACTTCTACATCCTTAGAACAAATTCTAATCTGTGTTGTCTTTGGCAGAAATCCACTGACTAAGAGAAGTTTCTCACTTTACCAAAGGTTCATTCTTCCACCTACTCTGTCCCTTAAGAAGTTGCTATACAGGTGTATCATTCTCTGAGGCACACAAACTAATTCCAGCCTTAGAAATAATTCTCCTACAAGATATGCTATTAAACTAAATTTTACTAATATCCCTGGGTTGCATCTATTTTGGAAGTTTTCTGTCCTGTCTTTGAAGGGTCATTCATCAATCAAGCTATTCTTATTAATAAATATAATATATTTCCTATAGATTTACAACAAAACCATAATTAATGAATGGAATGCTAGGGGAAACTTTTGTGTTTCAATCACTGTTGTTGAAAGTCTTTGTACAGCAGAAATAATTCACTTTTCATAACCCTAAAAGTACAGTATATTGAATGTGAATAGATTTTTCTTTGCAGCCTTGGATTATTACTGGTCACTTTTTATGTAAATGAGGGTTATCTTGCACCTTTTTAATGCATTGTTGTGTATGACAGCTATCTGTGGGTCTTATCCTATCAGACTGAAAAGCTCCATGTGAACATTTTTACCTATTTTTTTTTGGATCTACCCTATGCCCAGAACAGTGCTTTGTACAAAGTAGGTTCTAAATTAATGTTTCTTGAAGTAATAACCATTTTTTGAAACTAAAGATTTGATGGGCAATTGGGATGACACAGAGAATAGAGTGCGGGGACTAGGGTCTAGAATATCTGAGTTCAAATCTTGTTTTAGATACTTAAAACTTTGCAATCCTGGGAAAATCACAGAATCCTGTTTGCCTTGGTTTCCTTATCTGTAAAATAAGCTGAAGAAGAAAATGGCAAACTATTGCAATATCTTTGCCAGGAAAACTCCAAATGGGGTCACAAAGAGTTGGATGTGATTGAACAACAGATTTGCTAGAAGGCATATATTAGACTGAAAGTAATAAACCCAGTATAGACCCTGGAAGTTGGTATTCAGGATATATCCTTCACTGGAATCTGATTTCTTGCAGATTTTCTTTCCATGTGAAACATAAAGGGAAAAAACATTGTTAATAGAGTGTTTCATTCTATAGTGGTATAGTAGAAAAGGAAAAGCTTTGGACTTGGAGTAAGAACACCTGCATTTAGCTTCTAAATCTGACACCAAGTTGGAACTGATAATACTTTTACAACCTACTTCACAGGATTGGCTTATTGTGAGAACAGCACTTTATAAAACTTAAACTATGTTAGAAAATGAATTATTATAATTAAATTTCCATTAATTAAGCTTTTATTACACTTCAAATTTTTTTTCTAGGTTTTTTTCTCCTCTGCTCTTAGCCATGCATTTTGACTTAGTATTAAGTATAAGTACTAGGTATTATATTTTCTCATGATTTAATCCCTCCAAACCCTTTGCTACCCTTTACCATTTAGTAACTCTTCCAAGTTTTCTTATGTTTCAAGTACTAGCTTTCCTAAATTGAAAACAGTACTCAAGGTGTGGTCACCACTCAAAAAATCAGGGACCATAACTTTTCTGCATATCTGATGCACTAATTATTCAATAATTGTGCTCTTCTTATAGAATCTGCTGCCCATTTTCTCCCATAGGTCTTTTTTGGCATGGCTCCTTCCCAATGAAAGTCTATGTTTCTGATTAGTTTTTCCCAGGCTTCTTTCCTTGCATTTTTTCAAAGTTGAATCTTATTTTGTTTTTCATTTTCCCACCCTTTTCTAACATCTGCTGATCCCTGTTTAAAATATTTCTACCTATACAGTGGAAAATTTTCTGGGAAACTCACACTTTCCAACTCAGAGTTCAAGACCTTCACCTGATACATTCATAGTCATATTTAAAAACCAAGTGAAAATTCCCACTCACTTTCTGCTTCTTGATGATATATGCTGGGATTGCTCAAATGAAATCTTCAAAACCTGGTCACTAAGACATACAGCCTTAGTGGGAGGCACTTTGTTATTATCAAGATGCTATATTAATAATTATAGTAATTACTGCCCCCATGGAAAGTATAGCACAATGGAAAAAAAGTTGTCTGAAAAAAGCTCTGGACCAGGAAAAATATGTCTTGGATTTGAATCCCTATTGCAACTCCATTAGTTTGGAGTTTAACTAAAGCCAGCTGTACTGCTTCAAGGAAGTCATTTAATCTCTTGGAGTCCCCAGTTTCACAATCTGTAAAATGGGGATAATTATCCCTATCCAGCCAATTTAACAAGACCACTGAGGATCAGTGAATGTGGAATCAATGGGTGGGGAAGCAATTTGTAACCTGTTAAGTCCTATAAAAATATATGGTGCTAATAACCTACTCTGCTAAAGTCCTACTGATATCTGATCAGGGTGTGGTGATGATCCCAGGTTCTTGAAGGTTATGCTAGCAGAGCAAGAGATATTTAGATTCTACCATGTTGTAAAGGCTTCCAGTATAAATCCAGTAACAAACAGTATGCTTTGCACCTGAAGACTAGCTTGGATAAGCATTCATTCCCATTAGTCTGGCCACTAGAAAATGACTATGTAGACCATTGAAACACCATGAAAAGAAAAACATTTTTAAATGGAAATGATTTCTATGCAGCTTCTTTCTATTAGTGCAGTAAAGGTGATTTTGTGGAAGATAATAGAGAGTGCTAGTATTCTAATAGTATTCAGCCCATCCATAAGTGCTGATACCTTAGGAATGTACACACACACACACACACACACACACACACATTTACAAGTATAAATATGAAATCCTTTTTTTGTGACTAGTGAGTCAACAAATGACTGAGGGAATCGATTATATCTATGTTGATATTCTCAATAAAGATGAAGCCAGAGGAACATGGGGTCCAAGGATCATAGATCTTGAAAGACCACAAAGGAATCTAGTCCAATCTGCCCATTTTGGAAATGAAGAAGATGATGTTCAGGGAGGTTAAATAACTTGCCAAGGTCACAAAGTTAATATACATCAGAGATGAAATTTGGGTACATTTCCTCTCGTTGGAGAGATATAAAGAAGTGAAAACATGACTCAGAGGTTCCACTTTGTCAGACAAACAAGGGAATCAGTGGGTTTTACCATGTGTCCAAAAGCTTTTGTCATGTTCCCACTTTCAAACTTCAAGTTGTGCTATGCATCCAATACCAAAGCATTATTTCAGGGGACATTTGACCATCTCCATATACAATACTAATGATGAGCATGAGACTCCATGAAGATAATAGTAGTTTATATAGCAAAATCTCTTGCAGAGAGGTTGGACACTGAAAAGTCCTACAAAGAACTTTAAGACTCTAAATTAGGACAATATATATTTTGGGGGGAGACTATCAAGGTTAAGTGACTTACCCAGGATTACACTTCTACTAAGGGTCTGGGTCCAGATTTGAACTCAAGTTCTTCTGACTCCATATCCAGGGCCACGTGCTCTATCCACTGCACAACACGTGCTTTTTTTAAAAAAAATTCAATTGATGTCTTTTGTTTTTAAAATTATATTTATTTCTTAATATTCTACTTTATATCTCCACTGAGATCTCCTTTATAACAATAACAAAAAGTTAAATAAAACTAACAAAAGGACCATTTGGAACATATATGCAATATTTAACATCCATAGAGGAATAAAGTCTATTTCATCATCTGTTGCCCATTAATCTGTTGCAATTAATCTGAATTTGGCTGCTTTCTAGCATTGTTTTCATTTACATTGCTACAGACATTTTCAGAGCCATAATTAGGAATTTTTGAGCCTAGAAAGCCCTGGGACAAGCAGATCAAAGTAGACCCTTAGTTAGGAAGTAAAGCAGACTTTTATGGAAATGGGAGCTACAGAGATAGAGATTATTGAGTAACCCAATCCTGAGGACACTGCTATATTATGGTATGAGGAAGGAGAAAAGGAGTTCATCCCCAACCCACCATTTGGAATCCTCTTATTTCAACAAGTTATTGTTTCTGTTTAGATTTGATTAAAAAGGAAAAATTTCTAATCATTAAAGCTATTCAAGAATAGAACAAAGTGCTAGATTATTCATTCTCTCTAATTGGAACTATTTAATCAATTAACAATAATGTAATAAATATCTACTACATATCTATTACTTTAAGTGCCAGTGATACTAAAAAAACCCAGTTTAAACAGTTTCTGCCCTCACGAGATTATATGCCACTGAGGGAAACAATATGCACACATTGAATTGTATAATATACAAAAGATTATATCACATGTAAATGTTATGTATAGCATAAAACATATGTTATATATGATGTATCAATTTGCAATATATTATATATTACATAATATATGATTATATACATACATATATATATATATACTCACAGAAATAAATATAAAAGAATTTTAAAAGTAGGAGATACTACCAACTGTAAGGATCAGTAAAGGATTCATGTATGTGGCAGAATTTCAATCAAAGTTTGGATGATCATTTGTTAGATAGATTGTAGTGGAGATCATTTTCAGGCATAAGTTAAATGGATTCTGAAGTCCCTTCCAAGTCTAAAACTCTGTGATTCTGTGAACTAGGTGTTAAACCCCATTGTTTTTATGCTGCTAACAGATGACAAGTACTGTTAGTACTTGTTAGTTAGTCCACAGGGACAAGATTTGAGTCATATGCTCTAGTTATGGCTCTGAAAATTATATATATTACTCTTCTAGTTTTACTTACTTCATTTTTCATCAGTTTCCACAAATATTCCTATGTTTCTCTAAATTTCACATGCTTATCATTACTTAATCAGCGATAATCTTCCATTATTATTATCATTATTATTTTACTTTTTTGCTGACATAGAATGTCCTTCTATGGCAATTTAAGAGGTTTTTTCCCTTTTTATTTTACAAAATAAGGAGGAATGTACTCCAATTTGTGCTCTGTATTCCCTGTAGGCTGTGCTTATAGTCATCATAAATGGATTGGTAATCTCACTGATGGTGGAAATCTGAAAATGACTGCTACTGTGAAATTGGAGTCTAATTCTGGCAATTTCAAATCTACATGAGATGTAAGACAAAAATTAGATAAATATTAGAAATATGAACTTTTTACAAATATTCAAATATATACTGAAATGGTATTAATGAGGCACTTTCTGGAAGTCAAATATCTTCTTTTTAAAAATAATAATAGCTTTTTATTTTTCAAAATATATGCAAAGATAGTTTTCAATATTCACCCTTGCAAAGCATTGTATTCCAATCTTTTTTCCTTCCCTCCCCCTTCTCCTCTAAACAGCAAATATGGAAGTAAAATATCTTCAATCTGAGGGCCTCATAATTAAGAGTATTAGTAGGAAACAAATAGTCCTTTCTTAGCAAATAACACTGAACATGAAGATCATCTTTGGCTTCCAATGATAAGTTCTGCAATCAGATAGAAGAAAGAAATTCAACAATGAAGGATAATCAATTCAAATTATTCTGCTGCCACAACAAATCCAAGAAAATAATAAAATAAGGGACAGCTAGATGGCACAGTGGATAGAGCACTGGTCCTGAAGTCAGGAGGACCTGAATTCAAACCCAGTCTCTGACACTTAACATTTACAGCACAAGTCACAACTCAAATTGTCTCACCAAAAGGAAAAAAAAGAAGAAAAAAGAAAATAATAAAAATAAGATGTTCCAAAAATCATGATAATTTAATGGATAATGTCAAATAACATTTTCTTCAAAGATAAATTTAATGATCCTTGTGAAAAAAGATAGACTACTAACAAAAGAAAAACATTAGAGACATTCCTGCAAAAAATATCAACAATTCAAAAACTAAAAAGAAGCAGAATATTCAACATGTAAATACTGATCAGCTGTAAAATGGGGTAGGTGGTTTAGAAGGCCTCTGAAATCTCTTCTTTTTTTTCACTCTTCAAGTTTATGATCTTTTTTTTTTAATTAAAGCTTTTTATTTGCAAAACATATGTATGGGTAATTGTTCAACATTGACCCTTACAAAGCTTTCTGTTACAAAATTTCCCCCCCTAGTCCCTACTCCTCCCCTAGATGGCAGGAAATCCACTACATGCTAATTATGATAAAATACTTGATAAATTGAATATATGTATACACATTTCACACATCATTGTTGTGCAAGAAAAATTGTATCTACAAGAAAAAAAATCTGAGAAGGGAAACATAATGCAAGCAAACATCAATAGAGAGCATGAAAATGTTATGTTGTGGTCCGCATTTCATACCCCTCTCTCTTCTTCTAAACCTATGTTCATATGATCCTGTTGAAGGGAAATGAATTTAATAATTGAGAATCAATCAATATTTGTTTCTAAGTGATTTTCATAAATAAAGTATACTAATGTAAAAAAACAAGCATTAAGTAGGATTATCTAGGAATAAAAATGAATCTAAGGGGCTAAAAACTTAAGGGGGAATGTTAAAGAAATAAACAAATGGAGGTAAATTGTTATTCTATGGACTAAATCCTATACTGCTTTATACCCAAAAAGTCATTATTCTCTGTGGAAGAGATAATAGAGTAAGGCTCTCTAAGTGTGGAGAGGTGAAGCAAAAGATAGACAACAGACAGAAATGCAACTGTCACCAAACCCCAGAAAAAAAAAGATGATAATTTCTTTGATGTCTTAACAGGATTTGGGCTGTGAAAAAAATAGGGGAAAAGCAAAGAGAAGGGGCTAAGATGGCAAGATTTTAGGAGGTCTAAGTCTTATCTTCAAAATGAAAATGAAATAGTGAAGTTAAAAATTACATATATGTGTTTGTGTCTGTGCTAAGAAATAAGGATCTTATAGTGCTTCTACTGTAATGGGCATAATTGGGGACTATCTTCTATGAACAAGTGTTAAATCTACCTGAACAGTATCCTATAGGAGAAGGGATATAGGGATCCCTTGGGACTATTAGCACCCAGGGTGATACTAGACACAGAACTGGAATTAAAATAAATTGACTTCAGAAACAGTAACTGATAATAAATCCAGATTTAGAATAACTCCCAACATAAATAATTCATTCATTCATAAACTGCTATTTCTAAGACTACTTATTCTTAAATGCACAGTAGAAAAAAGCCCTAACCAACAATAGAACAATAGTTAAATGCAAATAAATGAATCCACAAACAGAAGGCAGGCTGTGATAAGTACTTCATATATAATAAAATAGAAATGGGATAATAGAAGGAGCTCAAATTTGGCACTCCAGAAGTCACATCTCCATGAATAATATAGAGAAAATAGAAGAGCAACAAAGAAAGATATAACCTAGAAAAGGGAGAATAAAAACCCAAAGAGAGTAGAAAAGAATAAAAGTAAGAAGGACAAAGTAAATGAGAACATCTTGGAAAAATGAAACACCAAAAACTTACTTGAGCTAAGGGACTGGAGATGCAGGGTAGATTTTGAATCACACCCTTATCTGAGTAGGAAGAGGAAAGGGGGGAGAGAGAAAGAGAGAAAGAGAGAGACAGAGACAGAGACAGAGAGAAATGCAAAGAGAGAGACAGAGAAATGGAGAGACAGAGACAGAGACCAGAGGCACAGACACAGACAGAGAGAGAGAAACAGACAGACAGACAGGCAGACACACAGACACACACACAGATAGAGATAGAGACAGAAAGAGAGAAAAGAACTGGTGACTCAAATGAAAGAAAGATAAATGAATAAGGAAATTCTAGGAAGCTGAAATAGGGCAGATAAGCATTTGTATTTCTTTCCCTCTTTGATCTACTTCTATGTATGTTTTGGATGTACATGTTATCTCCTCCAATGGGATATGATCTCTTTGAATAAGTCTCCAGCACTTAGCATGGTGTCTTGGAAGTATTAAGCACTTAATAAATGCTTTTTGATTGATTCTTGCTTGCCCTGAGTTGATTTAGAAGCATTATGGGGCTTGAAAAGAACCTTCTAAAGATCAGAATAATCAATCAATGTTGGGCAAGTTATAGAAATATGAGGACACTAATAAATTTCTGATGGAATTATAAATCATTCCAACAATAGTATAATGCAAATTGGAGTCATTTTAAGAAAGTAATTAAAATGTCTACACTCTTTGAGCCAGAGATCTACAGGGGATCTAGACCAAAGAAGTAAATGATAGAAAAAAAATCTCCAAAGATACAAAAGCAGCATTTTTTGTTATAGCATTTACTAAACTCTATATACCCATGGATTAGAAAATAGCTAAATAAGTAATGTTACATTAATGCAATGGTATATATTACCTTGTAAAAAACAATGAATACAGAAAAGGGAAAGATTTATATGTACTGATGCAAAGTAAAGTAAATAGAATCATATACATGTCAATATGCATAATGACTGCAATGTTATAAATGGAAAGAGTGGTAACAAAACAATGGAAAATGAATTGGCTTCAAAAAGGAATTATAAGAAAATACTTCCTCTTCCATGTAAGAGTAAGAGGCTATGGATTGAAGGTTAATTGGGTAGAGTGGATAGAGTGTCAGGCCTGGAATCAGGAAAACTCATCTTTCAAATCTGGCCTCATACACTTATGACCATGGACAAGTCATTTTCCTCATCTATAAAATGAGCTGAATAAGGAAATAGCTAGCTATTCCAGTATTTTTGCCAAGAAAACCCCAAATGGGATCATGAAAAATTGTACTTGACAGAAATGACTGAAAAACAAAAGATTATGAATAATCAATATAGCATATAACCTCAAATTCTTTTGTTGTTGGTTGGGTTTGCTGGATTTTTTTTTTACTTTTTCTTTAAGTGAATGGTTCTCTGAGAGGAGGAGATGGATCCATGCATTGGGAAATTCAAGTAGCAAAAATAAAAATATATATATTTTTAGAAAAAGAATATCATCATGCAGCTTTACCTAACCTCTTATTTTTTTTTCTAAATGGATTTTCCAGGATATTTGGAAAGGGATCAGTTTAATAACAACCATGAAAGGAATTTATTTTTTATAACTCCAAACTAAGAAAAATGATAGGGAATCTAAGTTCACTAAAAGGAACACAGCTCAAAAGTCTTCAAAAGCCTAAGGACTCCTCTCACTTTCTTGTTTGGGTGCTCCTGGCTGGGATTTATATCACTTAAAAAAACTG
Source organism: Myrmecobius fasciatus (assembly GCA_023553655.1). NCBI lineage: Eukaryota > Metazoa > Chordata > Mammalia > Dasyuromorphia > Myrmecobiidae > Myrmecobius > Myrmecobius fasciatus. Next base: position 42,826 of record JAJPUD010009358.1, on the reverse strand, counting down.
AGGAAGGCTCCCTTTTCTCTATAAGGGAAAAAGTCACATAATAGTCAACAACTATAGGATTAAATTTTAAGTAAATGGAGGATGGATTAGATTGTTAAGAGACCTGAAGCAGGTAAATTTACCTATAGGCTTTTTGTAATAATTAGGGTGTGAGGTTATGGGAGTTTATACTGGAATGGTGAGAGTATCAGAGAAGTACAACATATTTGAAGGGAGTTGGAAAGGGGAAATCAACAGGCCTTGGCAACAGATTGGATATTGGGAATAAGAGATAGTGAAAAGTTCAGGATGACTTCTAGGTTGGGAACCTGAGGGACTAAGAGAATAGGTTGCTCTCTACAATAATAGGGAAAATTGGAGGTGAAGAGAATTTAGGGTGAAATATAATGAATTCAATTATGGGCATGTAGAATTTAATATATCTATTGGACATCTAGTTTGAAATGACTGGAAGGCAGTTAGAAATGCAAGATTAGAAGTCAGCAAAGAGGTTGGGGAAGGACAGGAAATATGAGAGTCATCAGCATAGATATGGTTATTAAATTCATGGGAGCTGATGAGGTCACCAAATAAAATAATATTAAAAGAGAGGAGAAGAGACCCCAAGACAAAACCATAAGGGACACACCTGAAGTTAGAAGGTGTGGTCTGGAAGAGGATCCAGATAAGGAATGTTCAAGTGAGTAGGAGAAGAACCAGGAGAGAATGGTATCCCAAAAACCTAGAGAGAAGAAAGTATTAAGAAGATGAGAATGATCAACAGTATCAAGAGCTGCATGGAGATAGAGCAAAGAAAATGAGGGTTGAGAAAAGACCATTAGACTTGGAAACTAAGAGATTACTGGTAACTTTGGAAAGAGCAGTTTCAATGAAATGATAAATTTGGGAGCTAGATTGTAAAGGGTTGTCAAGAGAATGAGAAGAAAGAAAGTGAAGGCACCTATTGTAAATGGACTTTTCTTAATTACAAAGGGCACAAGGAAAATAAGACAATGGGTAGAAAAATCAAATGAAGATTTTCTTTTTCAGAATGGGGGAGACATGGGCATGCTTGTAGCCACTACACAGTGAAAAAGAGAAAATATATGAAAGAGTAGGGATGACAGAGGGGGCAATCTGTTGGAGGTAATGGGATGAGATGAGAATCACTTACTTAAACATGTAAAGGGTAACACCTTGATAAGGAATAAGATTACCTCATAAGAGACAGGGCTGAAAGAGGAGAAAATGGAAGAAGGCACTTGAGTGATAGGAGAAAAGGAAATGAGAGTTCACAGTAAATTTTTCTATAAAATATGAGGCAAATATCCACAGAAAGTGGAAGAAGGCACTTGATTGACAGGAAAAGAGAAGAAATGAGGGAATTCACAGTAAATGGCCTCAATTTCTTCTATAAAATATGAGGCTAACTTCACAGCTGATAAAATGGGGGGAAGGGCAGTCTAAGATTTGGAAGAGCCTCTATAATGAATGGGATAATGAGTTGATGAAAGATGGATATAATTGGATATTGTAGGATTGCCTGTTACCAATGAGGGGCTAGTTGAGGTTATAAAAAGAAGTAGAAATGTCACTAAAGAGAACAAAGACAGGAAGAGCAATTGGACCAAACCAGGAATAGAGAAGAAAGGTTTTTGTAATGAAGGTAATATAATTCTGAAGACACTGAAATGTCAGTTCTCAAGATATCTGAATGAAAGAGGGAAAATTATTTAGGGGAAAAAAACGATACGTTATTAGGGATCAAGAGGCCATCAATAGCTATAGATCTATGTATCTATTCCCATTTATACAAAATCTTTCTTATAATAAATATTTATATAACACATTAAGTTTTACAAAGTGCTTTACATAAATTATTTCACTATGAGAATGATTTACATACATAGCAAGGTCATCTTAATGTAAATTTAAAAAGGTAACAGGCAAGCTTTTAAAATCAATATTCTACAGAAAACAAGTACAGAGATCCTACTAGTGGTTTTTGTTTGTTGATTTTTTAAAAAATTGATTCAATAAAAAAAATAGCCTTTTTTTTTAAAAAAAAATGCTGTCTTTAGGAATTCTTTTCAGCAACCTAACAAAGAAGACAGAAATACCTGCTGTTGAGATTATATTCATGATTGACATGGAGTTTTGAAGATAAGTCATATATACAATTTACCAAGATAATTAAAGCATGCTAACATCCTTGACTTTAAGCATTTTCCCTTGCCAACGAGGTTGGAGTTTCAGGGACAGACATGTCCTTGAGCTATGGAAATGAGTGTCCCATACTAACCATAGTAAGGCCAAAAGCAACAGATCCTGTCATTAAAAAGAGATTTCTTCCATACCTTTTGTGAATTCGTGTCTCCCTGTGTTACAAGTAGAAGAAACTGCCATATATGTGACCAGATACTAATTGGGATTGGAGACTAAGATAAATGGATTTTTTTTTTCTTGTCATGTGAAGGATTGAACCTCAGATGTCAGTGGCTGTTCGTACTCTGTCATAATATGTCTCTTGCTTTGCATTTTATTATACATTTATCAAACTTAATTAAACTGTTGTCTTACCACTACTATGAACTTTAGTAGGGACCTGAAAAAACAGCAAGGTCTGGGAAAGGAAAAGGAGTGACTAAGTAGGTGGGGACTGAGCCAGAGATTAAAGTGAGTCATTCTAGAGGAAAAAAAAAAATTGGGGATGTAACTGGAGCACAGCTAAAAAGCTCGAAGTGATGATTGCTTAGCAGCACGCCCCTGGGGTCTGGACCCTTTCTGTGTCCCACACTTATAATATGTGACTGTTTTATAATTATCAAAAGGATACTAATATTCCCCCTTTTTATGGAATAACATTTTCTCAAATAATGATAGTGATCGTGGCAGCCTATATTTCCCAATCTGTCTGTCCTCCATTGGTGATAGTGACTTTCAGAGTACCAGAAATTTTCTGCAAATTAAAATGTTGTTCAAATGCACAAGCTTCCATTTTGCACCAGTTAAGATTTATATTTGATAGTCTCATCATCTTAATGCTTTCTTCTTGTTCTCCTATCCCAGATAAGACAAATATTACAAAACAAATTCAGATTTCCTTCACTAAGCATATTTCTTTCCTACTTACTTTCTTCCCTTTCTCTATAGCAGATGTGACTTCTTACCTTTCATCCCACTCTTTCATTCCATAGTATCTTCAAAATCTTCA
>JAJPUD010009358.1:21986-33402 GCA_023553655.1 Myrmecobius fasciatus | reverse complement strand
AGGAAGGAAGGAAGGAAGGAAGGAAGGAAGAAAAGAAAGAAAGAAAGGAAGGAAGAAAAGAAAGAAAGAAAGAAAGGAAGGAAGGAAGGAAGAAAGAGAGAGAGAGAAAGAAAGAGAGAGAAAGAAAGAAAGGAAGGAAGGAAGGAACGAATGAAGAGAGAGAAAGAGAAAAAGAAAGAAAGACAGGAAGAAAGAGAGAAAGAAAGAGAGAGAAAGACAGAAGAAAGAGAGAGGAAGAAAGAAAAGAAAGGAAGGAAGGAAGGAGTTTCAATCTGTGTTCAGATATTATCAGTTCTTTCTCTTGAGGTAGATAGCATAATTCCTCATGAGCCATTTGGTATTGTCTTAGATCGTTGTATTAGTGAAAATAGCTAAGTCATTTAACATTTTTCATAGTGCAATATTGCTGTTACTGTGTACAATATTCTTCTGGCTTTGCTCACTTCACTTTGCAATAGTTTATATAAGTCTTTCCAGGTTTTTATGAACTCGTTACTCTCTATACGACAGTGGGCAAAGACACTTCATTTTTCTGAGGTTCATCATCATTATGATCACCATAGCTATTATCATCATGACCACTCCTAAATTTCAGGTTCATCTGTGAGCATCTCATTGCCTCCTTAGAATCCTACCACCTATCATCTTCTTCACCACTTTCTCCACTGAATGATAGTCTGATAATTCCTTTTTCACATGAATCTTATTTTCTCAACTCTTAAAATTCCTGTTAATATTGACATTTTCATGCCCACAAGCTCCTAGAGACATAGGAAAAATAAAAAATAAGAACATTATGCCACTTCTTTAATCTTTTAGAAATTATTTTATTTATTTTCAGTCAGCAAAGAATATTGGTCTCAATGGTCAAAGCTCAGACAGCTCCAGTTTAGATGGGACAGATCCCAAAAAGCTCAGATGCTTTCCTGAACTTATCCAGAACTAGGGCGGTCTCTGGCTTTTCCTCAAGGAACTGGAACAGTGGATGAGGATACATCAATTATAAAACACAGAAACAAAGTCTCATCAGAAAATCTTTCATCCTGAAAAAAGGGCATAGTTTTAAGACTTCATTGAACACTGCCAGAGTCTTCTCTTTTGGAGGAGTCTGAAGGGCCTCATTTCTGGGGAAATGAAATTCTGATCATATGGGGAAGTATAAAAAATTTTGTATTTGGCCATACATTTTATCTCCAAATTGTGGAAATCAAGCAAATATGATTTGGTGGAAAGGGCTCCCAATTAGGAAAAAGAGGTCCAAGTTTTAATCTTGACCATGTTATTAACTTTGTGACCTGTGCTATGTTGCTTGTATAATTTAGCGGGGAGCTTCACCCCTTTGCACCTCAGTTTCCCCTCTCCGCAAAATGAGTGGGTCAAATTTGATGTTTTTTTAGATCTCTTTTGGTTATGAATCACATAAGACTGATCAACTTCATCAAAAATTATATTCTCAGATTGTGGGTTTTTACCTCTGTGCTGGCAGTATCTTCTCATCAATTCCAAAATCAGGGGGTGGCAGACAACAGGGCTGGCAGGCATTTCTCATTCTCATATGGCAAACACAGGGCTTCGGCAGTCAGCCTGCTAGGGCATAGGTCACTGGGCTTCAGGCCAAGTGACTGAAGTTAATGAGCTCTGAGAAAAAAAGAGAACCATCAACTAGTTGGGCTCTCTGACAGCCCCATCAGTAAAGTTTTGACAAGATAGACTACAGTTTAAATTCATGGATGACCTTGGTAATCAGAAATAAATCAGGAAGAAAATCAAAATTGATGCCTGAGCCAATTCCATAAAATTTATATACTAGAACCTCATAGAATCACTGCAAAGTTCTATAACTTGGGGCTTAGAGGAGGTTGTGGTCCCTTTGCTGTAGTAATTTAAGCTCGACTATTTACTTTGGCTTCTGTCTACTCAATGACTTGGACTAATCAAAATGCTTTGATGATATGTACAAAAAGAATTTTTTTTTTAATGATAGAAAACCAGAGGGTAATATCTTGGTTTAGGACAACTGTGAACATGAACTGTAATCCTTGGCTAGGCCAGAGGGAATATATAAGACTGAACTCTATAAAGTCTTACTTAGAAAGGCATTTCTCTGTTCTCAGAGTAGTCCTAAATGCACCAGAATGCTATCTTTAAAAAAAAACAAAACACATTTCCATGTATCTACTTCTTATTTCTGCTATGGGTTATAAATGCACATTTAACATTTAAAATCACATTTCCACCTCCCACCAGATTTTCTCTCCCAGTCTATATCATTAATAGTCTGAACTCATTAAAACAAGGTAAATTGTTAGACTTTGTTCTTGAATTATCCAGATTAAAATCAGTCAGTAAACTATTATGGATACAAAAATAGGCAAAAAACAATTTTTGTCCTCAAGAAACTCACTTACAAAATGTGTATTCTAAACTTAATTACCTGCATAGACTGCTTATGTGTCTGAACTGAACAATAAGTCTTTAAAGGACCACTTTAACTCCTCAATCCTATAGTTCATAGGAGAAAGTTGTCAAAACACCAGAATGTAGATAAATGGTAGGGGCATCAGGACTCCTTTGAAAGTTTTTTTTCAGGACTATTGATAAAGATGTTAAATTTCAGGAAAATCCCAACAGAAAATGAAATCTCTGCTCACATGTAGTTCCAAAGCTGAGGACCCTGGAATTTTTCTTTGATGTCCTTTTATGTATTGTAAACCAACACTTGAAAGTAGCATACTCCTTACTCTTCCCATATCTTTAAATTTCAAGGTCAGGTTAGGTCTATTCCAATCAGAATTTTATTATTCTTGAGTCAATAGAAAAATCTGCCATTATCTAAAAAACAGGATCCAAGTTCAAATCCTAACCTAAGTCTAAGTAAAGGTATGAACTTGGACTGATTTTACTTTCCTGGTCCTCACTTTCCTAATAAGTAAAATGTGGGAGTTGACCTAGTCAGGAGTTCTTAGCATTTTTTTGTGTGTGTAATGGAACTCTTTGGATTATCTCCTGAAGCCCATGGATTCTTTATCAGGATAATACTAAGTGAACAAGGATTTATTTAACACTGGAGATATGTTGACTTCATTGTTACAAGCCTATGAAACCTGGACAATATACCAGCACCATTCCAGGAAATGGAATCACTTCCACTTGAACTGTCTTAGGAAGATTTTGAAGATCACCTGGTAGGAGAAGGTACCAGATACAGAGGTCCTTTCTCAAGGTAAACTACCAAGTATTCTAACTCTACCGCAGAGAGTGCAACTCCATTGGGCTGACCACATTGTTCTGATGCCAAATTGTACACTTTATGGAGAATTATACAGGAAAAGGGCTCAGAAAAAGCAAAATAAAGATACTCCCAAGGTCTCTCTTAAGAATTTTAGATTTGATTGCATGGCATGGGAAACATAGGTACAGATCCTTCCAATGGGTGGGCCTGGTGCTCTAAGGGTGAAGCAAAACTGAAGTAATTTAGAAGAAACATAAATTGTGCAAAGTTAGAGAAGCTATCCCAGATGTTCTTCTGGACTATTTGTGTCTGACCTGTAGTAGAGCATTCAGAACTTTATTAGTCTGATCAGCCGCAGTCAGACACATGTAACTTGATTCTAGCATAGTGATGTATTTCGGTCCTCTTCAAGAAAATACTGCATTGTGGTTGGCTGGTTGTAGTCATTCATTCTCGAAGAGGACCAAAATGACATCACTATGTTACAGTTGAGTTAGTAGTGTGTCTGACTGTGGCTGATCAGATCAATATGAGCTCAGAATGCTCTGCCACAGCTCGGACACAAATAGTCCCTATGAACATTGGGGTGGATTCTCTCATTTTGTGCATCTCATGTTTCTTCTGGGCTAATTCACTTCTGCTTTGCTCATAGAACACAGCACCTGATGAGGGCACACCATGCTGGGCAGTGTCTCCCATGTCTTATAATCAATTCTAAAGTTCTTCAGAGAGACCTAGAGAGCATCCTTATATTGCTTTTTCTGATCACCTTGTGAGAGCTTGCCCTGTGTGAGTTCTCCATAAAATAATCTTTTTGGCAAGCAGATATTTGACATTCGAAATGTGGCCAGCCCAATAGAGTTGTGCTCTCTGCAGTAGAGCTGAAACGCTTGGCAGTTTAGTTCAAGAAGGGACTTCAGTGTCTGGTATCTTACCCTGCCAGGCCATCTTCAAAATCTTCCTAAGACAATTCAAATGGAAATGACTTAGTTTTCTGTCATGGTGCTGTTGTATATACAGGTTTCACAGGTACACAGCAATGAGGTCAATACAATGGCTCTGTAGACCTTCAGTTTGGTAATCAGTCTAATACCTCTCCTCTCCCACACTTTCCTTTGAAGCTTCCTAAACACTGAGCTAGCTCTGGCAATGAGTGTGTCAATCTCATTATCAATGTGGACATCCCTGGAAAGTATACTGCCAAGGGAAGTGAACTTATCCACAGCACCCAAAACTTCACCATTTATTGTAACTGATGGCTCCATGTATAGATGGTGTGGTGCTGGCTGATGAAGGACCTATATTTTCTTGGTGTTAATTGTTAGGCCAAAGTTAGCACAAGCAGCAGAGAACTGAGCCATACTTTCTTGCATCTCTGCTTCAGAGACTGCATTGAGTGCACAATCACTGCAAACAAAAATCATGCAACAACACTCCCTCCACTTTAGTTTTGGCTTGTAGCCTTTTCAAGGAATAAAAATACATGCAGGAAGAAAGATCAATCCTATTCTCAGCACATTCTGATTTGGGCAAAAAGCATATAAAAGAAAACTAAAAAACAAGATGCTATGAGATGGGGAAGAGAGAAAGTACCCGACAGGCAATGGTGTAAAGTGGTCCAGTGGTGGAGTTAGGTGCTGTGACTGGAAAGGAATGAAGAAGTGAACACGAATGGCCTCTATTCTTCCTTACAATGGAAATACTGGTAGGTACTGACCAATCACAGGAGGGTGCCATAAATCTGGAGGGAGCTCCCAGAATAAGAAGATTGCTAGAGAGAGAGAGAAGACTCAGAAAGGGAATTCAGAGAAATGAAGGAGTGTTTTTCAAAGCCCCAAATAAAAGGAATTACAATGGAAGCCAATGATACTGAAATAGAATTATCAATTTTAAAAAGTTTTTAGCAATCTCTAAGTTAGCAAAGGTCCCTGTCCAGTTCTAATTGTATGATCCTATAAATGTTAGATATGGGCAACTAAGTGATACAATGAATAGAGCACCAGGCTTGAAGTCAAAGACTTGAGTTCAAGATTCTGGGCAAGTCACTTCATCCTGTTTGCCTCAGTTTCCTCATTTGTAAAATGAACTGAAGAAGGAAATGGAAAAAATGCTCCAGTATCATTGCCAAGAAAACCCCAAATGGAGTCACAAAGAGGTAAACATGACTAAAATAGTTGAACAACAGTAACATAATGTTAGTAGGTAGAATGTGATCTTTACACAAATTATCGAGGAACATCAGAATAGTGACTTACAATAATATCACTTCTAACTGTATTGGTGTAACCATCAAGTATACACACTGTTGTTTTGATAGTCCAGTGTCTGAAGGGGTTTTGTTGAATTTATTGAATACTTACCTCCTGTTACACTGAACAAATTGAGACTGCTCACCAAGAGCTTCCACTTATCCCACCTTCCTTACCTCATATGACTCTATCTCCTCCTTCACCCCTGTCACCCATAAAGAAATAAGCCCTTTCCTTTGCTAAGGTAAATCTGTGTACATGCACCAGCAATCCCATTTTAACTAATCTTTTCCAGGAAATTGTTTCCTATATCACTCTCACTGTCATACTAATGGTCAATCTTTTTCTGCTTCTCTGACTTTCTCTGCAGCTCATAAACACGGCCATGTCTCCCTTATCCTCTAAAAAGCCCCTCACATATATATATAATAATCATTACTATTATTCTCTCCACTAGCTATCATCTTCTCCTTTTTGTGACTGACTCCTTGAAAAAGTGGAGAATGATTCCACTTCCTTTCTTTATGCTATCTACTTAACTTTCTGTAGTCTGGCTTCCAACCTAATCAATGAACTGAAACTATTCTCTTCAAAGTCACCAATAGTTTCTTAAATGCCAATTTGAATGACTTTTTCTGTCCTCATTCTTCTTAACCTTTCTGTAGTCCTTGACACTCTTTGTGGGGTGTCTACCTGAAGAATATGAAGACTTTGGTGGAATGGACAAATAGGGATTATTTGTTCCAATAGCCATGAAGATGGCTGAAACAGGTCCTCTGGAGTGCTTAGAGCTTGGTCAGATAGCAAAGGTAATCCATTTCATCCTATATATATATATACATATGATTGTATATGTATATATATACTTATATACACATGTAATACATATAAAATTATAAATGTAAATGTATAGATTATATATAATAAATATATAACACAAAACATAATAATATATAAAATATATAATTATATAATGATAAATAAATATGATATATATGATAAAATAAACATCTACATGCTATATGTTAAGAACTGTTATATAAATTTTATAATTATTATTTCATTTTATCTTTATAACAACTCTGTGAAGTAGCTGCTATTATTATCCCCATTTTACAGATGAGGAAAGTAAGTCAAACAGAAAGGTCACTTGGCTGTTTACATGTTATCTTCCCCATTAGACTTTGAGCTCCTTGAGAAAAGGATTGTCCTTCATGAGCTCATGCAAAATGAAATGTAGTATGTACATAGTAACAGCAAAGTTGTGGGATCAGCTGTGAATGACTTTGCTATTCTCAGTAATATAATGATCCAAGGCTACTCTGAAGGACTTATGATGAAAAATGCTTTCCATACCCAGAGAAAGAACTGATTGTGTCTGATTACAGATTGAAGCATTCTTTTTAACTTTCTTTTTTTTTCTTGAGGCTTTTTTTAGGGGGGAGATCTATGTTTTCTTTTTCAACATGACTTTTGTGGAAATGTTTTGTATAACTTCACATGGACTTTCTTAAATGGGGGAGATTTTGGAGAGGAAGGAGAAGAATCTGGAACTCAAAATTTTAAAAACAAAAATAAAAAAGTTTTATACGCAACTGGGGAAAAGAATAATATTAAAACACACACCAAAAAAGAGAAAAGGGATTCTAGTGTTTTATTTTTTTTTTAACTTTTCCTTGTATTCTAAACAGTTACACAATTCATGGTACATAGTACATGGTACATAAATGCTTATTGATTGAACAATTGGCAGAGGCTTATATGTTGCTTCTGAGAAGACAGAAATGCATCTGGCTTGGGATGTAGAAGTCTTGTTGCTGGGGCACAAGGAAGACTAACATAGTTGAGAATAGGAGGAAGACAAGAGAGGAGGCTATCTGTTCCTCGCCCGACCCTGTGCCCAGCCATGATGCCCCTTCAGCATCTCTTATTATGTCACCACTTGTAGCCTATCAATGAAAAGAGCTGATCAAAAGCCAAGGTAGCATCACCACCTAAGAAAACCCTTCAGGTTTTACTAGAAAACATCCAGGTTAGAAGAAATAATGTTTTTTTTTTTTTTTTCCCATGCATATATCTGTGAGAAAATTGTTGGGAAAGTGGGAATTCTTGTGATCAGAAAAGCTGAACAAATGCTGAAATTTTGAAGTTATAAAAAGTTAATGTTTATCTTGCAAACATTTAGGGGGAAAAGTTGGTCTCCTGTTGTTATTGCTATTTGGGATGATGTAAAAACACACTGTGAAGAGTTTCACACTCCAGGAACCCTCTCTCCCTTACCACCATATTGGATGCAATCCCTTTGGTGCTGCCTTACTGACTTTGGTCTAAAAAATCCAAGCTGCTACTTTTCTGTGATTACAAACCAACCACCAATGAATGGGTTGAGTGGTCATGCATTTGGTGTAAGTCTCCCAAACTTGAATAGACTGTTGGAGAAGATGTACACAGGGAGAATGGATCTTTAGCAGTTCAAATTCTGGTCATGTTCAGGCTTGCTCTTGGTGCCTAAAGTTTCTGGCAGTCTGTCAATTCATTGAGCAGGAGGCTTGGCTGGTTCACAGCATTTTTTCTGTCTGAAGGATGACCTTGTTAGCAAAGGACAAATCCTGGAGCTCCCAAGAAAATAATTAAATTCTTGGACCCCCTTTCCCAAACAAAACCCTGCGTGAGGTTTTCTGGAGCAACCACAGTGGCCTGAGTTCCACAGGCCAAGAAGCAAGATATACCATGATCACCCACCATCCAAGTTCTCCCTATAAATAGCACCAATCATTTCTGGTCCACCAAAAAAATCAGTTTTAATAATGTACTTTATGACACTAGTCAAATGATGTTTACAGTTTTTATTAAAATGACAAATAAAAATAACATATGCAAGGGTTGGGCCAAAAGTGAAGTCAGGGTCAGTCTGGCTATTACTGTAGATCAAAAGCAGTGATCATAAGATAGAGGTGGAAGAATACAATGTTGCCTTAGTCCAGATAATTTTTAAATGGATGCAAGGACTTATTTTGGTTGTTCAGTTGTCTGATTGGAAGTATTATTTATTGTGAGGATTAAGCCCTAGATATGAGAACCAAATTCTTGGGGATAAGAGGAAAGGGAGAGAGAGAAAGAGACAGAAAGACAGAGGCAGAAAAAGAGAAACAGAGAGACAGAAACAGAGGGAGACAGAGATACATGTAGAAAGAGACAGAGTGACAGAGAAGGGGAGGGACAGAGAGAGAAAGACAGAGAGAGAAACAGAGACAGAGGGAGACAGAGGGAATAGAGATAGAGTGAGACAGAGAAAGTGATAGAGAAGAGGAGACAGACAGACACACAGAGAGACAGAGACAGAGGGAGATAGAGATACATGTAGAAAGAGACAGAGACACACAGAGAGACAGAGTGACAGAGAAGGGGAGGGACAGAGAGAGAAACAGAGACAGAGGGAGACAGAGGGAACAGAGATAGAGTGAGACAGAGAAAGTGATAGAAAAGAGGAGACAGACAGACAGACACACAGAGAGACAGAGACAGAGGAGAATGAGAGAGAGACAGAGACAGATACAGAGACAGACAGAGAGAGAGAGAGGGAGAGAGAGAGAAGGAGAGACAGAGACAAGGAGACAGAGATAGAGGAGACAGACAGACACAGAGAGAGACAGAGACAGAGGGAGACAGAGATACATGTAGAAAGAGACAGAGACACAAAGAGAGACAGAGTGACAGAGAAGGGGAGGGACACAGAGAGAAAGACAGAGAGAGAAACAGAGGCAGAGGGAGACAAGGGTCCTACAGGATCTCTCAAAACAGCTGCACAAAACCCCTGAAGTGTGAGACAGTGCACCCTCCACCCAGGAAACAGAGCCCTACTTTAAGACTTTAAAGCCAAGTAATAGGCTAGGAAAACGAGCAGGCAACAAAAAAGTTTCTGACCATTGAAAGTTATTATGGTAACAAGGAAGATCAAAAAACACACTCAGAAGATGGTAACATAATCAAAGCTCCTACATCCAAAACCTCCAAGAACAATAAGAATTGGGCTCAAGTCATCGATTACTTGATCTCTCAAGTAAGAAAGATGGAGGAAAAATTAGGAAAAGAATTGAGAGTGGTGCAAAGAGAAATGCAAAAAGCCAATGAGAAGAAGAATGCCTTACAAACAAAATTGGCCAATTGGAAAAGGAGGTACAAAAGCTCAATGAGGGAAATAATTTCTTAAAAATAAAATTAAGCAAATTGAAGCTAATGATTTTGTGGGAAATCAAGATACAATAAAGCAAAACCAAGAAAATGAAAAAAAGAGAAAAAATTGTGAAATATCTCATGGAAAAAAAAATAGCAACTGACCTGGAAAATAGATCCAGGAGAAATAATTTAAAAATTATTGGTCTACCTGAAAATCATGATAAAAAAAGATTCTGGACATCATATTTCAAAAAATTATCAAGGAAAACTGTCCCGATATTCTGGTAATGTAGAGTGCAGCCAGATTACACAAGATTAAGCACCTTCTACATTAAAGGTATCTGAAGGGCTCAGAATATGATATTCTGAAAAGCACTGGACCTAGGATTACAATCAAAAATCATCTAGCCAGCAAAACTGAGCATAATCCTTCAGAGGAAAAGGTGGTCATTCAATGAAATAGAGGATTTTAAAATATTTGTGATGAAAAGACCAGAACTGAATGGAAAATTTTATTTTCAAATACAGGATTCTGGAGAAGCATAAGGAGGTAATCAGAAAAGTGATATTATGAGGAACTTGATAAGATTTATATGTTTATAGTCCTACTTGGGAGGATGATATCTGTCTCATTAGAACTTTCTCATTATTATGCCAGTTAGAATGAGTTTATATAAAGAGTGTACAATGTAAATTGAATATGAAGGGATGATATCTATTTTTTTTAAATGATGAAATTAAGGGGTGAGAGAGGAATGTACTGGGAAAAAATGGAATGGTACAAGTTATCTGTCATAAAAAAAGAGGCAAAAAAAAAAGGTTTTACAGTCAAGGGGAAAAGGAGGAGGAAAGGGTGAGAAAGTAAACCTTAACTCTCATCACAATTACCACAAAGAGGAAATAACATACTCAATAGGGATATAGAAATCTATCTTACCCTGCAAGAAAATAGGAGGGGTAACATATATACTCAATAGGGATATAGAAATCTATCTTACCCTGCAGGAAAATAGGAGGGGAATGGCATATGGGAAGAGGGGAGAGTGATGAAAGAGAGAGGGTATATTGGGGGAGGGAGTGACCAGTACCAAAACACTTTTGAGAAGGGACAGAGTGAAAGGAGATAGTAAATGGGAGAGGGGAAGAATACCGTTAGCAATAGTTACTATAAAAAGAATTTCAAAGCAAGTTTCTCTGATGAGGCTTCATTTTTCAAACATAGAAGGAACTAAATCAAATTTATAATAAATAAAAGTCTTACCCCAATTGAAAAATAATCAAAAGATATACTCTATGCCCAAAGGGCTACAAATTCACGCATATTCTTTGACCTAACAATACTACTCTTTGGCATGAATACTAAAAGAGATTCAGAAAAAAAGAAAAGAATAATAAACTACATATGCAAAAAATATGCCTATCAATTGAAGAATGTTTCAATAAACTGTGTTTGTGATGGAATATTATTATTCTATGGGAAATGACGAGCAAGATGCTCTGAGGAAGAAAAGAAAGCCTAAAAAGTCCTCAAGCTAAGTCAAATATATTATATATAAAGTAATAGCAATGTTCTGTGAAAAACTTTGCTATTCTCAGTACAATCACCCAAGACTACTCTGAGGGAATTATGATGAAAAATCCTATCCATACCCAGAAAAGCAACTAATTGTGTTTGAATACAGAATGAAGCATTCTCAGCATTCTCTCTCCTCTCTCTCTCTCTCTCTCTCTCTCTCTCTCTCTCTCTCTCTCTCTCTCT
>JAJPUD010009358.1:4193-21976 GCA_023553655.1 Myrmecobius fasciatus | reverse complement strand
TCTCTCTCTCTCTCTCTCTCTCTCTCTCTCTCTCTCTCTCTCTCTCTGTCTCTGTCTGTCTCTCTCTCTCTCTAACTTAATTTTTCTTGAGGATTTTTATTTTCATTGGGGTAAGAGATCTGTGGTTTCTCCCCACAACTTGACTTTTATGGAAATGCTCTGTATAACTTCACAAGTGGCTTCTTAATTGGTATAAGAGAGAATCTATGGCTAAAATGATAGGAAATGATAATGATAACTGTTGGAGGGGATGTGGGAAAACTGGGACACTGATACATTGTTGGTGGAACTGTGAACGGATCCAACCATTTTGGAGAGCAATTTGGAACCATGCTCAAAAAGTGATCAAACTGTGCATACCCTTTGACCCAGCAGTGTTTCTATTGGGCCTATATCCCAAAGAGATCTTAAAGGAGGGAAAGGGACCCACATGTGCAAAAATGTTTGTGGCAGCCCTTTTTGTAGTGGCAAGAAACTGGAAATTGAAAGGATGCCCATTAATTGGAAAATGGCTGAACAAATTATGGTATATGAATGTTATGGAATATTATTGTTCTGTGAGAAACGACCAACAGGACGATTTCAGAGAGGCCTGGAGAGACTTGCATGAACTGATGCTGAGTGAAATCAGCAGAACCAGGAGAACATTATACACAGCAACAAGACTATACGATGATCAATTTTGATGGACATGGTTCTCTTCAACAATGAGGTGATTCAAACCAGTTCCTATTGTTCAGTGATGAAGATAGTCATATACATCCAGAGAGAGGCCTGTGGGAACTGAGTGTGAACCACAACACAGCATTTTAATGCTTTCTGTGAATATCTCCATGCATTTTGTTTTCCTTCTTAGGTTGTTTTTTTGTTCTTCTCTTTCTAGATCTGATGTTTCTTGTGCAGTAAGATAACTGTATAGATATGTATACATGTATTGTATTTGTCATATAATTTATCCTATTTAGCATGTATTAGATTACCTGTCATCTAGGGGTGGGGGGTGGGGAGGAGGGGAAAAGCTTGGAAAAAAAAGTTTTTGCAAAGGTCAATGTAGAAAAATCACTCATGTTTTGTAAATAAAAAGCTTTATAAAAAATAAATAAAAATAAAAATAAATAAAAAAGAGAGAATCTAGAACTCAAAAAATTTAGAAACAAATGTAAAATTTTTGTTTTTGAATGTAATTGGGGGAAAATATTAAATAAATAAAACAAAAAAATAGAGCTGCTCCGAAGTGAAATAGGTTGCAAAAAGTTACTAAATTGTGTATTATCCTTTACCCAGCAATACTCCTAGTAGGACTATAGTTGCAGAGATAAGAAGAAAAAAAGAAAGAAATCTATTTATGCACAAAATTTATGCAGAATTTTTTTCCATCAAATCTTTTTGGGTTGTGGTGGCATAAAACTAGAAATTTTAGGGAATATCTATCAATTACAGAGGGCAGCAAGGTGGCATAGTGATAGAACACCAAGCCTAGGGTCAGGAAGACTCCTCTTTGTAAATTCAAAAATCTGGTCATGAAGAGATGGACATGACTGAAATATCTGAACAACAACAGCAATTGTAGAATGGCTGAACAAATTGTGCTATATGAGTGTAATGAAATACTTCTGTACCATAAAAAATGATGAAAAGGAAAGTTTCAGAGAAATCTGGAAAGACTTGTATCAACTGGTACTAAGTAAAATGAGTAGAACCAAGAAAGCAATTTATAAAATAACAACATAGTAAGGACAAACAATTTTGAAAGACTTAAGAACTCTGATCAAAGTAATAATTAATAATGAAACATGTCACCCACCATCTAATAGAGAAGCAATGACCTTTGGATGCAAATGTATATTTTTTGGACATGATAAATGTGAAAATGTTTTTGTTTGATTTCAAAGGCTTTGTTTTTCCTTATCTCCATCCTCTAAGAATAGAGGGATGTGATGGAAAAAAAATAGTTGTTTGTTCATTGGAAAAAACAATTAATTTTAAAAAATGGAACGATCTGTCTCAGGAGGTAGTATATTGTCCCTTTGCTAGAGATTTTCCAGCTAATGCTTTTGTGGGGTATATCATAGATTTTCTTGTTCAAGTATCCTTTAGGTTATATGTTTTTTAGAAAGTCATATCTATCTTTGAGATATTATGATCTTATCAATTCCGTATCTTTCAAACCAGGTTTAAATAAACAAATTAATATATTATAAGGAAAATTTCAGGTTATATCCACATGGCAAGAAAAGTCACCCTCTGCCATTCTGGCACCTTTCTTTTACTGGCAAATTTCTCTTGGTGCCTTCATTTTAAGGAAGAAATCAAGTCAGTCAATCTTCATTTTTCCCTTCCAGATTTCAAACCTCTCTCACAGTTTTTAGAGCTCTATTTTCTAGTCTTTCCCCATTAAAATATAAGCCCTTTAGGTAGGGATTTTCTTTCCTTTTTCCTTGTATTTATGATTGATTCAGCACAGTGTTTAGCAAGTTGTTTGAGAAGGTTGGTTGAGAAGGTAGGTGGAGATGATGTTTTGCAGGCATAAAGAAAAATGTAAATTAACTTTCTAACTATACTTTCTAATGAGATTATTGTTACAACTACAACAATGAGATAATGAGTGTGAAGCACTTTGTAAACCTCATACTGTTATTTTTAACTAGAATTCCCAACAAAATAGGCAATTACTAGAAAAAAACATACCTAATCCCTAAAATCTCACTGGGTGAGATTACAGAAAATCACCCATTAGAATTTTCAGTCAACTCTAAAACCTTGTTCTTTTGCATCTTCTTTTCTGGAAATCGATTTAGAAATAAGGATGTAATAATCTCTCCCATCTGGAATATTGTGCTTAGTTCTGAGCACTGTTTTTTAGAAAAGATATTGATAAACTAGGGGACATTTGGAAGGAGTATGATTAGCATGGTAAGAGGACTCAAAACAATGTCATATGAGATGCCATCGAAAGAACTTAAGATGTTTATATTGAAAAGTGATATACTAATAATGCCTGTGTTGGGTGGGCCTGGGAAGGGACTGAAGGACATGGTAGCTATCTTAAGTGTTTGAAGGGTTGTCATATAGAAGAGATAAAGAAGAGAGATTGCACTTATGTTGCTTGACCTCAGGGGGCAGAACTAAGAACAATGAGTAGAAGTTGTAGACAAGCACATTATTGCTTGATAGGGGATAAAAATGTTCCAACAATTAGCTCTGTCCAAAAGTGGAATATATTATTACTTCAGGAGGTGAGGGAGGGAAGAGGGTATCCACTTTATTAGAGGTCTTAAGTAAGAAGTCTTATGTGTACAAAATCTTTTTAGCAGCTCTTTTTTTATGGTGGCAGAAAACTGGAAACTGTAAGAGAACCCATCAGTTGAAGAATTGCTGAAAAAATAGTAGTATATGAATGTAATGGAATATGGTTATGGCATAAAAATGAGGAAAAAGCATTTCAAAAAAACATGGAAAAACTTATATGAAATTATGCAAAGTGAATATGACCAAAAATTTATACCATAACATCAATATTATAAAAGCAAACAATTCTGAATGACTTAAAAAACACTGATCACCTGAATGATTAACCTTGATTATAGAGGATTAATAAAGAAGAATTCTGTCCAACTCATCACAGAAAGCTGATGAACTAATATGCAGAACAAGAAATGCATTTTTGGATATTACCATTGTAGGAATGTGTTTTGCTTTTGCTACAGCAAAAGATGATTAGGTGATTCAAGAGTTCTGTATTCCTTTTTCTCTTCCCTCCTTCCTTCTTTTCTTCCTTCCTTCCTTCTTTCCTTCCTTCCTTCCTCCCTTCCTCCTTTCCTTTCTTTTTCTTTTTCTCTCTTTCTCTCTCCCTTCCTTCCTTCCTTTTTTCTTCCTTCCTTCCTTCCTTCCTTTCTTTTTTCTTCCTTCCTTCCTTCCTTCCTTCCTTCCTTCCTTCCTTCCTTCCTTCCTTTCTTCCTTCCTTCTTTTCTTTCTTTCTTTCTTTCTTTTTTCTTTCTTTCTTTCTTCCACCCTCCATCTCTCTCTATATATTTCTCTTTTTTTCCCAATTGGCAAGAGAGATAAGACAAGAAAAACAAATGCTTTATCACTGAAAAAGTAATATATATATATATATATATATATTTAGTTAAAAGACAATGCAATAATCTTTCTCATAAGACATACTCAGAAGGAGTAATAGGAAAATTCTAGATAAGATACCAAAATGACTTTAAAGTGTTATTTTTTAAAATGCCTGACTATAAAAACTTAATATCAGCTCTACTAACTCATCACAAAACTAATTATAATAGTTTCTAGTATGATACAACAATACTTAGGTACAATTTATAGAGTGGAGTTTTTCTGTTTTGATTTTAAAAGCTTCAATTTGCAGATTTTTTTTTTTTAATTTTTTGGCAAGGCAATTGGGGTTAAGTGATTTGTTCAGAGTTACATAACTGAGAATTGTTAAGTGTCCATGACTAGATTTGAACTGAGGTCCTCCTGCCTCCAGGGCCATTAACTTTCCTCCTAGAGTTGTTCCAAGAATTAATAAAATTAAAGAAAAAATAAAGAAAAAATTAAAGAAAAAAATAGATAATTTCTTATCCAAAGATGCTGTAGAAGGAGCTACTGAGAGGTATGAGTTGCATCAGATGGTATTTGAGGACATTCTAAAGTTCTAAGACACCATGTAAAGGGGTGTGGGCTTTCATTTACTTCATTTGGACGGAATTTGGTGCTTGTAAGGACAATTAAATGCTTAAAATGTCTTTCTTTTAAATGGAATGATTTGTTTCATAGGCCATCAAGCAAATATTAACCACACGTGCCTCAAGCCCAAATTTCATTAAACCTCTTAAAAATGAGAAATTCCATTACATTTCTACAAATGAAAAAATATATATTTAGCATTTACTATAAGCCAAGAATTGTGCTAAGCCCTGGGGATACAAATAGAAAAAGCTGGATAGTCCTTGCTCTCAAGGCACTCGCTCTTTATTTTAAGGAGATAATAAATAAAAGAAAATACAGCTTCGGGGAAGAGGGAAAGACCCAGAAATTTGACAGTGCAATAGATAGCAAAGCCTGGAGATATTTAGATTACATCATAAGCTGATGATGCCTATAGGATCATGATATGCTGATAGTAAGATGGTAAGGCCCATGTTCCTCCATCTAATTAGGAGAATTGTGAACAGTGAAGCAGCCTGTGTGACAGAAGAAGATAGGATGGGGCGGTGTTCTGGATTGAGTTGGATTTTCTCATTCCCTGGCCAACCAGATGGTTTCTAGGAGAACGTGAGACTTGGAAAGGGGAGGAGAGCCCTCCTGATGATAATGGCAGAGCCATTGAGTCATCCCTGTTATCACATCAGTTGGAGATTTGATGGTGTTCCAATGAACTGCTAACATTATATACACTCATTGCTTCAAAAGTCTGGGCCACTGATTCCCTTCTTAAACTTCCAGAATTTTGACTATAAGGGAGAGGTCGTAATAAACATCACTACCTAAGTTGCCTAATTGTATATGTATCAAGAAAAATTGGATACACCTAAGCTGAGAGAGTGAGACACACACACACACACACACACACACACACACACAGAGAGAGAGAGAGAGAGAGAGAGAGAGAGAGAGAGAGAGAGAGAGAGAGAGAGAGAAACAGAGATAGAGAGACTAAGACAAAGAGAGAGAGAGGGAACTCAAGGGAAAATAATTTACTCATTTCCTTTAAAAAACTATATACCCTGAAGAAGTCAAACTTCTGTCAAATTTTCAGGGGGAAGGAGTGGAGGAAGGAGGGGAGAGAGAGAATGGGGCAAGAGGATGAGTCAGGGAAGAGGACCAAGAAAGGAGGAGAAGACTTAAGCGAGTGATGTAACCTAAATTGTGGGGATTTATTGGTGAGGAACAGGGCCTTCCATACTTTACAGTCTCTTCTAACCCAAAGATTGATAGTTTAGGATGAGTCAAGTTTTAGCCCAGAAGAAATAAATCAACAGCAGGGCAAAGGGTTTAGTGGGAAGGAGGGGAAAAAGCATCATTCCGAGCATGCAATGCACTCTACATCCAAAGTTTCTGGGTCAAATAAGATGAGGAACTAATGTGGGAATGGGAAAGAAACAAACTGTGGCTTTATGGTTCTGTCTGTTGTGTGAGACTCAACAAATCTCACCCCATCTGCTGGTCTCCTCCCAGGCACTGTCCAAACCTCCAACAAATTATTCCCTTAAGAGACAGAACCTCAAATTTCCCTCCCTAAATCTGTTGAGGAGGGGATTTCTTGACTGTTATCCATCGTTTAATCCAGGAGATACTGATCTTTTCTAGGATAGTAACAGCAAGAGGGAGGATGAGACCTGAGAAGGGCTTCTGCATTGCACAAGATATGGAGGAAGCTATAGGGACTAGAATGCTCAATTCTTGTTTGCTCTCTGCAGCTCTGAGTAATTTAAAGGGGAGGGAAAAACCCAAGAAAATAATTGATTAGATGCCAATTCACATAGCTCTCCTTGTCTGCTTTTTATTATCAGTGTTTCTTTAAAAGGCTAATAGATCCTATTCTTGACAAGCATGAAGCCAGGAGGTGGGATCCTATCCAGTGTTTGCATTTTTCAGCCCACAAGAGGCAATGATTAGATCTTAATATTATATGCACAAACCACACTCACTGTGTGAACTTTCTTGAGACAGTTCCTAACTTCAGGATAAAAAAGTTTTTATCAGAATGATTATAAAAGGAAGGGGGGAGGGAACACTTCTAGTCCCTCTAGGCCAACTGATTAGAGATGAGTTAATTTTCTTATAAATATTGTAAGACTGTTCTCCCTGTGCAAAGGGAAACCTGAGAAGTCTGGATTTCAGTGATTTGATTCCATAGCTAAGAATAGCTAAACCTAAGGAGGGGGGTGAGAGAAGAGGAGTAAAAGCCAACCAGAATTAAAGGAACATTTGCAAATTAGAGCAAAGACTTTTGTATCTTAGCTAATAATTGGGATCAGAGTTTCTCTCCTTCATATCCCATAAACTAGAAATGAACTTAGTAAAACATGCTGACATGCTCTCTACAGATTACATGATCTTAAAAAGTACAATGAAAAAAACAGGATTGAAGTTTGCTTGCCAGGACTAAGTTTATGTGATCATGGCTCAATATTTAGCATCATCAAATGTGCAGGTTTTAGTTATTCTTTGCAGTATGGCCAAGAGGACACTTGCCAATATTTTGTACCTCTCTTCAAATACTGTATCAATATGGTGCTGGGCAAAGATAGTTACTGTGGAAGATCCTCTCCCCTTCCTGATTAATGATTGGGTGAGTTGATTAAATTGTCCTGGCTGTGCCAGGGATTATTAACATCCTTATAAATAGCACCACTTTCTTCTGTGTTATCAAGGGAAGAGATTATTCCCAGTCCCTTTATCTCAATAGGAAAAATACCCATCCATGTGTTCTCCAAAGTGGAACAGGCTAGGTTTAGTTCTCAAGAGACCCTGGCACCTCCTAGTTATAAAATCGATCTATAAAATGGTAAGATTTACAGCCCAAAGGGGATTTAGGAGATAATCTAGTTATTGTTGATATTTTTCAGCCATGTCTAAATCTCTGTAATCCCATTTGGGATTATCTTGGCAAAGACACTGAAGTGGTTTGCCATTTCATCCTCTAGTTTATTTTACAGAAGAGGAAACTGAGACAAACAGGGTTAAGTGACTTACTCTGGGTCCCACAACTAATAAGTATCTGAAGCTGGATTTGAACTCAGGAAGATAAATCTTCCTAATTCCAGATCTGGGACGCTCTCCACTGCACCAACTAACTACCTCAACAACCACAGTTACCTTTCTTCCTTCCCCTTTGCAATTTCCCAAGCTTCACCTACCCTATTTTCTGAACCACCATTTATCACTTGTGGCATTTATAACCCCCATAGTAGTAGCTGCATGGGGACAATTGAAAAGATTGTCCCTAATATTCCTAACCCCTGACTGTATCCCTTGCTAAATCAAGCTCTGTACCTTGGGCAGACACCATGCTGTCCTATCAGCTGCCATAAAGTTTTGAATGGAAAAGAATGAACTGAACAGGATGGGCAGGTCTAGATAGATTGTGATCTATATCACTGATTAAATTATGTGATCTTTTGCCCTCAAATCAATCCTCCCAGTCACCCAGATCTGTAAAGTTGGTATCTTCCTTGACTCCTCCCACTCCCTCATCTCACATAGCCAGACTTAGGTACCAAATCCTGTCATTTATATCTTCAGGACATCTCTCTCCTCTGCCACCTTCTCTCCATTAATACATTGTTGTTGTTTATCCTTCATTCTGGAAGAGAACCGTGATATCAAGGAGGGGATACCATGACATGCAAGTAAATTGGATTTAAGTGAGGTAGAAGTATGCAAAATCACATGACCAGCACACTAATACAGCTCCTAATTATTTCTCACCTAATTGATCTCCCTGTCTTGTTTCTTCTCTCTCCAGTTCATCCTTCACATAGCTGCCAAAGCGACTTTTCTAAAAGCTTAGATCTGATCCTATCACTCTGCTACTCAATAAACAACTCTAGTGACTCTCTGTTGATTTTAGGACAATGTATTATTTTATCTTTATCTCCTCCTTTTAAAATTTCTATTTTTGTGTTAGTTTTATGATATGCATAATACTAGTACAGTGGCACAATGTGTATAATTTGTAAATAAGCCAACATATATGTTAGGAATTTGTGCTGAAATTTTGTTACTGATAGGAATAGTCAAAAAATTTGTAGACCATCAAGTTAGTCTTTGCCACATTATCTCTGACAAATTTTTACCCTTATTCTCTTGAAGTCATGCAAAACTTAAAAATATCGTAATGGAGAAAGACAAGAATAATAACATCTTCCCCATCTTTTCAAGCATTAGTTGACTATGAAATAATTCCTTCCCCTTAATATTTAAGGGCAGTTCAGAAGTCAGAGAAGAAATTAATTCAGCTGGAAGAGGCTGCATGCTTTTGGGCCATGACAAATGTGTGCAAATAACTAAAGCACAGACATAAATGAAACCCATATTACTATGTTTTGTCTCCTGTGTTTCTCCCATGACTCTTAAAATAAAAACCTCTCTGTTCATTTCTTATCCTGTTGTGAACCAATAAACTGCATGTTTTTATAAATTAGTATGGATTTTAGAAAGGTGAATTTTATACACTAAACTTCTAAGTAGAGCTAACAAGTTTAAATAAGTTTAGCAGCACCTATTCTCTTTTTCTCTTAGGGGAAAGGGAAGGGAATTTATGTAGCACCTGGCTCTGAGCTGTGTTTATTTTCAAATATCTTATTTGATATTCACAACAACTCCGTGAGGTGAATGCTATTTTGCATTTTGAATTGAGAAAGCAAATAGAGATTAAGTGTTGCCCAGAGTCACATAGCTACAAAATGTCTGAGGCTGGATTTGGACTCAGTTGTTCTTAACTCTAGGCTCAGTATTCTGTCTACTGCACTACCTAGATGCCTATGTCTTAGTATGTAGGTATGAAACTATATTTGTATATCCATATATCCAAGAGAGAGAAAAAGAGAGAGAATACATTTATATTGTATTAACATTGTATAAACATATTTATACATATTTTGTGTGTATATATGTATATATGTATATATGTAGTTATTTAGGCAGTGACAGTGGTTACTAGGTAATAAATGACAATCAGGAGGTGCTGCAGGTCTTTAAGCAGAATCCGGGTGGACATTTGTTATAGATGTTTGAGAGGTGATACTTATTTAAATGCAAATGGGATGCATGGATTTGAAGGTCCCTTCCAATTCCAAGATTTATTGACATTTATGCCATACCAAGAAGTTTAGAGGAAGGCCCCCATTCTATTGGGCTTACTGAGTGGCCAATCCAATTTATGGAAGGGCATTGGCAATAGTTGCTTAGACTGAGAGGACACGGATGTACCAAAATCCAAGTATCAAAGCAGATTAAGAAAAAAATATTCTCAACAGTTTAGAATAGGCATCTACCCAAACCAAAACAAGTAGAACATCATATAGCCTATTATTTCTAGCGGCTGTCAGCTATCAACAATGCCTAATAATGTTAGACAATAAGATCCCTTTAGTGTTTTTTTCTTTAAGAAAGATCAGCATGGTTCCACTAGGGTCATGAAAAGTTACTAATGTATTTTCTCATGGCACTGAGCCATGACATGGGGCTCTGTGCTATGATATTATACACTGACGGTAATCATAAACAAATGTATTACATGAGAAGATGAGATGTTATATGAGAAAGTGCTATAGGTTATAGTTTAGGTCTTGAAGTCTTGAATATTTAAGACATCAGAGGCCATGGATAATGACAGTGCTTGTGAAAGCTCCAAAAGGAGATGAGATCAGAAAATGGAATATTGAGCTTCTCTCAGAGAAAAGTCAAGCAAAACCCCAATCTTCTGTTGTCTGAATGAAGAATAATGCAGAATGGAGAAGGACATACAGAGAAACAGAATCGATGGTCAACATGGCAGTTATTGATGGTGCCAGTGAGTGAGGGAGGAGGTGATGCAGTGAAACAGGCTTCTCCTGTCTGCTTCCCCTATTTGGTAATTTTGATGCTGTGATAGATGACAATATAGCATTCTTTAAAAAGAGACTTTATTGCTGCCTTCTATTTTTATATTACCTCTATATTTCTCCCTCTTTCTTTTTCCTTCCCAGGTAAACCATCCTTTATACAAAGACTTTTTTTTTAAAAAAAAGAAGAAAAGAAAAAAAATTAGCAAAAGCCAATGAGCTTTTTTTTTTTTTTTTAAATCTGATGTTGTATCCAATGTTCCACATTCACAGACTCTCAGTTCTGCAAAGAAGTAGGGCATGATGGAAGGCATAGCTTATTAACTAGATAAGGGCTTCTTAAACTTTTTCTATTTGTGACCCTTTTTCACTTGAGAAACTTTTGCATAATCCCTTGTATAAAGGTATATAATCAAACATTTACTGATAATAAACCATAATTTTGCATCCCCCACATTCAATTAGGAGAACCGATGGGGAGTCACCAACCACAGTTTAAGAAGCTGGGTACTAGATGATGTCTGAGGTCGCCCGCAGGGACATATGATCATAGAGAGAGAGGCAGGTAGGTGTCACAATAAATAAAGTCTGGACCTGAAGTTATTAAGATCTGAGTTTAAATTTGGTCTTAAACACTTACTAGTTGCCTACACTTAACCTCTGCCTCAGTTCCCTCAAATATTATTATTATTTATCTTCATCCATATCTTTGTTATATCTCTGTCATTGTGACATCAAGGATGACATCAAGGAAATATGAGCTCTATGAAAACTTTTCCAGTAATTTGCAGAGGCTACATTATATATTTGCCTCATCAACTACAAATGGGAATGATAACAGTACCTATCTCCCAGGGTTGTTGTGAGAATCAAATGAAATAGCATTTGTAAAATTGACATACAGCAGGCACTATATAAATCCTAACTGTTATTATTACTATTGTAAAACTTTATCATGACCCCAAGTTTGGGAGTCTCTTTCAGAAATATAATGTTCCATGGTATTTAACTAAAATAATGCTGGGGTGTGACAAGCAGCAAGAAAATATTCGATTTTTCTAGATTATCAGAGATGAAACAATGAACAAAAGAGTCAAGAAAATTCATATGTCAAATAATTTATAATGATCAATTCTAATGCACAGAACAATAAGCAAAATGTATATATTATAATGATATCTAAACAGTGTTCTAGAACTAAAAGAAATGTTATTGGAGGGACTCAACCAAGTGTTTATATGTGACCTACTTGTTACATGGTTGGGTTTCTCCATGTTAATCAGAAGCTCATTTCTTGAGAAAAATACTGGAGTAATTTGCTATTTCCTTTTCCAACTCATTTTTCAGATGAGGAAACTAAGGCAACAGAGCTTAAGTGAGTTGCCCCAACTCACAGACTAATGTAACCAGTAATAGATGAGCTGGCCATGCAGCTGCAACAAGAGAAAAACAATGACCATCCTGTGCTTGACCATGCCAACAGATCTAAAAGGAGGCCATGACTGTAATAGTACCATGTCAAGAGATGGTGAGAAAAGCCCCTACAACAATGGGAGGATCCCTGTGGAGGATAAGCAAAAGTCACAAAATGAAAAGGTGTTTGTGGGTTGTCATCCATCCCTTTGGAGGGAATGGCCACAATAATGAGATCACAAATTTAAGCAAATAAAGAGGGATTAAGGATGGAAAAGATAATCAATAAGTACACCTGGTATACTCAGGGGTATACTCAGACAAACCAACCAGTAAATTTAAAGGTGTCATAAATTCATAGATCTAAATATAGAAAATAGGGGAAGCTAGTTGGTGCAATGGATAGAGTACCAGCCCTGAAGTCAGGAGGACCTGAGTTCAAATTTGGTCTCAAACACTTGATGCTTCCTAGCTGTGTGGCCCTGAGCAAGTCACTTAACCCCAATTATGTCAGCAAAAAAATATGGAAAATATTTTCTTGTGGTCCAACTGTCACATTTTATAAATAAGAAAAATGAGGCACAGAAATGTTGTGACTTGCTACAAGTCACTTAATTATAGACCAAAAATTGTCTTCATTGACTTTTCTTTAATATCTCATCATCCTTGTTTTCTTGATTTTTTAAAAAATCTTTTTTTTTTTTAACTATGATTTCCTTTGGCATCTGAGTAGATTAGCAGATGGAGCACTGGGCTTGGAATCAGGAAGTCTCATCTTTCTGAGTTCAAATCTGGCCTCAGACGCTGAGTTGGGGCAACTCACTTAAACTCTGTTGCCTCAGTTTCCTCATCTGAATAATGAGTTGGAAAAGGAAATGTCAAACCACTCCAGTATTTTTCTCAAGAAAACACCAAATGAGCTCATGAAGAATCATGCATGATTAAAATGACTCAACAACATCACTATGTATACAACATAAATTTGTTGTGGTTATTGTTATCTCTACATTGTTTTAGCCAGTATATATTATTATCCTGATTTTGCTTTCTACATTTTACATAATTTTATTAAGCTTTCCTGTATTTCTTTGAATTATTCATATTTGTAGTTTTTAATGGCATAAAAATATTCCATTTCATTCATATACATAATTTGTTCATCTATCCATTCAGAGTATTGATGAATAGGAAGACATGCAATTTATTTCTAAATTGGTTTTTTTTGAGGGAAGACATTGCAAACATTGCTCATAGAAATATTTTTAGAAGGATAAGTTTTCTACTCCTTTTCCTTCTCTCCATAAACTTCATGGGGTATAACTCCAGTAATAGCAATGCTAAATCAAAAAGTATGCATATTGTATAGTTCCATTTTGCTTTCAAAAACTTATCAGCACTAAATGTTTTCTTTTATTATTTTTGCATGTTATTATCTTATTTTAATTTGTATGATTATTAGAGATTCTGAACATTTTTTTTCCATTGGTGATTGATAATTTTTGTTTCCTCTTTCAGGAACTTTCAAGGATTCATTCCCTTTGATCACTTAATTTCTACAGAATGATGTATGAATGTTTGATATGGACTTTTATGGAGTTATTTGTTTCATAATTTAATATTATAAGTCATTGTTTTTCTCCCTTCCTCTCAAAGCCTATTCCTAGTATCTTTATCCCATGCCAACTTCAAATGATGTCCATACTGTAATTTCCCACTCACAAGTAATAACCTCAGGTTGGAGTTCAATACTAGTTTCCAGCACTGCACCTTGCATCTTACCAGACACTCAAGAATGTATTGAATGAGTGGATAAATGACCCACTGGGCTAGCCAATGAAGTAAGAACATAGTAATCCTATGAACTAACATGAGGCTATGACTATAGATTTGTTGATCTAAAAAGGGATTTCTCTGTATAGTTTTTATTTCTTCATATTGGGATTCCTTCAAAAGGAAAAAAAATCCTTCATAACTCTAAGATTTTAGCTAAATGGGAGGGAGAAAGCAGTAATTTCTATCTTCTACCACATAGCTTTTTCTGTGTTTTAAAATTCCTCATTTTAATTGATAGTACAGCTGTTGGTGAAGGAAATAAGAGTGCCTGGTCTGGAGTCAGGGAGAATCAAATTCAAATCCAGCCTCAGACATGTACTGCTGTATGATCATGGGCAAGTCATTTAACCTTGTTTGCCTCAGTTTCCTCATCTGTAAAATAAACTGAAGAAGGAAATTGCAAACTACTTCAGTATTTATGACAAGAAAACCCTGAGAGAGGAGTCACAGAGAATCAGATACAACTGAAAATGACTGAACAACAGCAATAATTTCATTGATAGAGTAGATCTCAATTATTCTCTAATAAATTACCAGGTCACGTTGAAAGAAGATATAGAAATTGAATGATATTCACCCAACTTCCCAAAATTCCAGAATTTAGCCATTTTAATAATCAGAACACATAAATTCTGAAAAAACCCATATCCCAGAATATTTAAGCAGCATCTTTCTTTTTTTTTTAAAAATTTATTTATTTTTTTTTATTTGCATAACATATGTGTGGGTAATTCTTCAACATTAACACTTACATAGCTTTCTGTTACAAATTTTCCCCCCAACTCCCCACCCCTCCCCTAAATGGCAGGATATACACTATATGTTAATTATGTTAAAATACTTGGCAAATCGAATATATGTATACATATTTCCAAACTTATCATTGTTGTGCAAGAAAAATCGTATCTACACAAAAGACATATCAGATAAAGGAAACACAATGTAAGCAAATATCTATCAAGAGTATGAGAATGTTATGTTGTGGACCACATTTCACATCCCTCTCTCTGGGTATATATGGCTTTCTTCAGTGAACAATTGGAGGTGATTTGAAACATTTCATTGTTGAAGGGAGCCATGTCCATCAGAATTGATCGTCATATAATATTGTTGTTGCCATGTATAATGATCTCCTGGTTCTGTTCATTTCACTCAGCATCAGTTCATGCAAGTCTCTCCAGGCCTCTCTGAAATCTTCCTGCTGGTCATTTCTTACAGAACAATAATATTCCATAATATTCATATACCATAATTTATTCAGCCATTCTCCAATTGAAGGGCATCTATTCAGTTTCCAGTTTCTAGCCACTACAAAAAGGGCTGCCACAAACATTCTTGCACATGTGGGGCCCTTTCCTTGCTTTAAGATCTCTTTGGGATATAAGCCCAATAGAAATGCTGCTGGGTTAAAGGGTATGCACAGTTTGATAACTTTTTGAGCATAGCTCCAAAT
The DNA here is from genome assembly GCA_023553655.1 of Myrmecobius fasciatus. Lineage (NCBI taxonomy): Eukaryota > Metazoa > Chordata > Mammalia > Dasyuromorphia > Myrmecobiidae > Myrmecobius > Myrmecobius fasciatus. Next base: position 6,715 of record JAJPUD010009358.1, on the reverse strand, counting down.
TGCTCTCCATAATGGCTGTATCCATTCACAGCTCCACCAACAATGCATCAGTGTCCCAGCCCTCCCACATCCCCTCCAACATTCATCATTAACTTTTCCTGTCATTTTAGCCAATCTGACAGGTATGTAGTGGTACCTCAGGGTTGTCTTGATTTGCATTTCTCTGCTCAATAGTGATTTGGAGCACCTTTTCATATGACTACAAATGGTTTTAATTTCATCCTCTGAAAATTGTTCATATGCTTTGATCATTTATCAATTGGAGAATGGCTTGAATTTTTATAAATATGAGATAATTCTCTATATATTTTAGAGATGATACCTTTATCAGAACCCTTAAATGTAAAGATGATTTCCCAATTTATTGCTTCCCTCCTAATCTTGACTGCATTGGTTTGTTTGTACAAAAACTTTTTTAACTTAATATAGTCAAAGTTATCTATCTGGTTTTCAATTAAGAGTTCCAGTTCTTCTTTGGACATAAATTTATTCTGTCTCCATAGGTATGAGAGGTAAACTATATTACGTTCCTCTAATTTACTTATAGTATCACTCTTTATATCCAGATCATGAACCCATTTAGATCTTATCTTGGTATGTGGTGTTAGATGTGGGTCAAGCCCTAATTTCTTCCACACTAGTTTCCAATTTTCCCAGCAGTTTTTGTCAAATAGTGAGTACTTATCCCAGAAGCTGGGGTATTTGGATTTATGAAAGACTAAATTGCTATAGTTATTGCCTAGTTTGTCTTGTGATTCTATCCTATTCCACTGATTGACTACTATATTTCTTAGCCAGTACCGAATGGTTTTGATGACCGCTGCTTTGTAATATGGTTTTAGATTTGGTACAGCAAGTCCACCATCATCAGCCTTTTTTTTCATTAATTCTCTTGAAACTCTTGACCTTTTGTTCTTCCAAATGAATTTTGCTACTATTTTTTCTAGATCTGTAAGATAATTTCTTGGGAGTTTGATTGGTATGGCACTAAATAAGTAAATTAGTTTGGGTAGTATTGTCATTTTTATTATATTTGCTTGGCCTACCCATGAGCATTTTAAGTTTTTCCAATTGACTAGGTCTGATTTTATTTGTGTGGAAAGTGTTTTGTAGTTTAGTTCATATAGTTCCTGACTTTTCCTTGGCAGATAAATTCCCAAATATTTTATACTATCAACAGCTATTTTGAATGGAATTTCTTTTTGTATTTCTTGCTGCTGAACTTTATTGGTAATATATAAAAATGCTGATGATTTAAGTGGATTTATTTTGTATCCTGCAACTTTGCTAAAGTTGTGAATTGTTTCTAGTAGTTTTTTAGTTGTCTTTAGGGTTCTCTAAGAATATCATCATGTCATCTGCAAAGAGTGATAATTTGGTTTCCTCATTACCTACTCTAATTCCTTTAATCTCTTTTTCTTCTCTTACTGCCAAAGCTAACATTTCTAAGACAATATTAAATAATAATGGTGACAGTGGGCAGCCTTGTTTCACTCCTGATCTTATTGAGAATGGTTCTAGTTTGACTCCATTACATATGATGCTTGCTGAAGGTGTTAAGTAGATACTACTAATCATTTTTAGGAAAAGCCCATTTATTCCTATACTCTCCAGTATTTTTAATAGGAATGGGTGTTGGATTTTATCAAAGGCTTTTTCTGCATCTATTGAGATAATCATATGGTTTTTGTTAATTTGGTTATTAATATAATTGATTATGCTAATAGTTTTCCTAATATTGAACCAGCCCTGCATTCCTGGTATAAATCCTACTTGGTCATGGTGTATTATCCTGGGGATAACTTTCTGTAATCTCATTGCTAAAATCTTATTTAAAATTTTTGCATCAATATTCATTAGGGAAATGGGTCTATAGTTTTCTTTCTCAGTTTTCTCCCTACCTGGTTTAGCTATCAGCACCATATCTATGTCATAGAAGGAATTTGGTAGTACACCTTCTTTCTCTATTTTTTCAAATACTTTGTATAGTATTGGGATTAATTGTTCTTTGAATGTTTGGTAAAATTCACATGTAAATCCATCTGGCCCTGGAGATTTTTTCTTAGGGAGTTGATTAATAGCTTGTTCTATTTCTTTTTCCAAAATGGGGCTATTTAAATAATTTATTTCCTCTTCTGTTAATGTAGGAAATCTATATTTTTGTAGATATTTCTCCATTTCATTTACATTATCAAATTTATTGGCATAAAGTTGGGCAAAGAAACTCTTAATTATTACTCTAATTTCCTCTTCATTGGAGGAAAGTTCTCCCTTATCATTTTTGAGACTAACAATTTGATTTTCCTCTTTCCTTTTTCTAATCAAATTAACTAAAGGTGTATCTATTTTGTTGGTTTTTTCATAAAATCAACTCTTAGTTTTATTTATTAATTCGATAGTTTTCTTATTTTCAATTTCATTGATCTCCCCTTTAATTTTCAGAATTTCCAATTTGGTATTTAATTGAGGGTTTTTAATTTGGTCTTTTTCTAGCTTTTTTAATTAATTGTAAAATCAGTTCA
>JAJPUD010009357.1:22405-76067 GCA_023553655.1 Myrmecobius fasciatus | reverse complement strand
ACAGAATGGCTTCCCCCCCATTGCTATAACTTTTGAGGGGTTACAAAAAGTTATAATTTTCTTTAATTTCTTCTACATTAAGACTTTGATTTGATTTGGGTATTGATAAGTTCTGAAATCTTAATAATGACATTTATCAATCATATGATATTTTAAGTTTTATAAAACAAGAAAACCTGGGATGATGGAAAGTAGTGCTAAAATCTATTTTCTCCATTTTATTGATGAGGAAACTGAGATCTAGAGACAACCTGTAACTAATTGAATGTTGTAGATGGAGTATGAATCCAGTTATTTTTTTGACCAAGTCAGGATTTTTCTCCCAATGTGCTATTCTATTTCTCATTATTCCAAGCTAACTAGCTGTTGAATCTTTATGCTAACCAACAGTACCTATTCTTTAATCTAGTAGATAACAACACTCAATTATTTTAACTCAAAAATTTATTTTTAATTAACTTCTTTCTCTTTTAAGCCCTGGGTTGAATTTTTTCTGTAACTGAGCAGGTTATTTAATCAAATTTAAAGGCAGTCTGTCTGCTCTTATAGATATATAACTTTTGTTTTGTATCACAAATGACTGTTTTAGCTGTTATAAGGAAACTGTCTCATTTACAGAGAGACAAAACTATCTATAAATGATTCAACTGGCCATGCACAGTCATTGAGGAATATATTAGGACCTATCTCAGCTACTGGAATGGATGATTTTAAATGCTTTAAAAAAATTTCAATAGAGTCTGTTTGGATAAGCTTGTGTTTATCTCAAAAATAAAAATGTTATGATGGATAGAATATTGGGATTACAGTTAGGAAGACATAAATTCTAATCCTGCCTCTGACAGTAGCTGTGTGCCCCTGTATAAGTGATATAAACTCTCTCAGCCTCAGTTTCCAAATCTGTAAAAGGAAAGAATAAAACAGTAACCTCCAAGGACCCCTCAATTTTAAAATCTGTGGTACTATCAGGTTAAAACAAGTTTTTATTTTAGTTTGATTCTTTTCATTGTCTAATATTGTCAACATTGGGGAAAAAAATCCTCACATCCATAGAGTCCAACCATATTAGTTTCGGGATAGTTAAGTTTTGAAGTTATTAACTAAATTTGGCATAACATGGTTAGTCTACAAGATGAAAGTAATTTCTACCTGCCAGCCAGCAGTGAATTTTACAATTGGCATTGCTTATGAACCTGTGATATAATTCAAGGTTATAGAATTAACTACTTATGGCAAAGTTCAATAAATCAAAATTCATATGAGGTAGAAATTAATTTAATCTAAGCAGCTGTTGCCTTGAGCCTCTGGCTTCTTGAGCTAATATTTCAGTGACAATGTTCAAGGGAGATGTATAAAGTACCAGATGTTTCTCAGCTTAATTTTATAAGATGGACGGAGCTTAAGGCAATGTAAAGCTGTAACTAGGAGAGAGCTTTTCATTCAGTTGTTTAGTCTGAAGTGGCTCCAAAAAGAACTTACACAGTAAACTTAATTCAAAAGCTATGTTTTTTGCCAAGGTCACACTTTTTTTGGTCATTTTAAAGAAAGCTTTTTTTGTTGTTTGTTTAGGTTCCAACTGATTTTTTTCGAGTTTTCTTGTAAAATATACAAAAGTTCTCCATTAGGTGAAATACAGTGAAGGAATTGTAATTGTTATCAATACTTCCTCAAATAAAGAAACTGAGGCTGAAAGAAATTAGCAATTGCCTGGGCGACTCAATGAAGTGTTTGAGTTGAGTTGAACTCCTAAGACATCTAGCATTCTGCTTCTCCTCCATCTAATTGTCTCAGTCTTTCCTCCTGCTTTCTGTCTTTTAGTAATATAAAAGTGTTCACAAGGTGGAGATAAAGGCAAGAATGTGTTGCTGACTAATCAAAACTCTGGTGAAAATCCAACTGCAGTCTACTATTTTTCTTTATTAGTTAATAGTTAATAGGCCAGACTGTGTGAATAATTTTCAGTGACAGATACTTTAAAAGTAACTTATTTTTGGCTTTCTAATATGGTTTTTTGGGACATTTAACAGTCACTTAAAGACAGACAAAAATAACTGAGTCCCATTGTAAATACCTGTTTATAAATGAGAGAGTTCGTTTTCTACATCCTTTCTCACTATATATTCTGTCAGGCCATTGCATGGTAGGAAATGAACAACTCATCTTTCTAGTATAGGGCACCAAGCTAAGATGAGCTGCCCTTTCTCAATACCAAATGAATGAGAAAATGAGAAAATACAGAAAAAGCAAATAATTGAACACCACAAATTGTGGCACTACTCTCTAAGCTAACATTATCAGAGATTTTAAATTTCATTTGTATTTTTAATACCATCTTTTTAATGTGTTTTAATGCTGTTGGTTAGTTGACCTAATTTTTGAGTTGAATATTTGTGTTTAAAAAAGTGAGATGTAGTGGAAAGGACATCGAACCTAGAATAAGATAATGAGCATTTTAATTCTGGCTTTTCTATTACCAGCTGTGAAATAATGAGCAAGTCCCTGAGACTCAGGTTTTCCGTCTAATATGAAGGGATTGTACTAGACAATCTTTAAAGGTACTTCTAGATTTTTTGTGATTCTCTTGGGGGCATCTCACAGTAGAGAGTTTCCAGTGTGCTAAGTGCTGGGTAGCTCAGTTTTTAATGTAATGCATTATAATGTTTGTCCAAAATTGATATTAATAAATAAATATTCAGGTTTGCAAAACTCTTATTTCATCTGATCCTCTCAACAGTCTAGTGGAGTAGGCTCTATTATTGTCCATATTTTCTTCAAATGAAGAAACTGAAGCTGAAAGTTAAACAATTGTCTAGAGTCTCTTAAAATGATGTTTCTGAGTCAAGATTTGAACTCCTGACTTCGAGTTTGAAACTCAGTCCACTCTACCACCTAGTAAGGCTCAGAGTGACCATATATAAAGCATATTCTTAGTGATATTCTTTCTCCCTATGTTTTTCCTGAACCCTTTCATAACTACCGTGTTTTCATGTGTACTTTCATCATACAATATCATAAAGCTCTCTTTGTTTTATGGGGACTTAACTTATAATCAAGTAAAGTTTTACATGAACGCACATTTTTGAGAACACTAAAAATGGCATTTTTAAGGAAGTGCAGATGATAGTAGAGTTGTATTGATTTGAGTTTGGATGAATAACCAGACTCAAAAAATAATTATTAATGGAGCTACATCAACATCAATAAAGGTCTTTAGTGAAGTGCCCCAGAGATATACCCTCATCCTTGTGTTGTTTCTTATTGTTATCAATGACTTTGATAAAGATTGAAAAGTTTGATGCAGTTACCAAACGTTTTGATGGCACAAAGCTTGGAAGGGTTCTCTAAACATAAGATGTCAGAGCCTAGTTTCAGAAGGATTTCAGCAGCCTAGAGTTTGGGCCAAATTTAATGAAATAAAATCAAATAGAGACAAATTTAAACTCTTGCAGAAATGCAATTCTTGCATTTCTACTTTAAAAAAAAATTAACTTCTAGAGCATCAGCCCTGAAGTCAGAAGATCCTGAGTTCAAATTTGGTCTCAGACACTTAACACTTCCTAGCTGTGTGACCCTGGGCAAGTCACTTAACCCCAATTGCCTCAGCAAAAGAAAAAAAATAACTTCCTAAGTGTTCAGTAGGGGATTGCAGTTGGTCTGAAAGCTCTAAAAAGTTTTTATGGACTGGAAGCTCCACATGGACAATAATGTGTATAATGACCAAGAAAGGTGTTGTAAACATCCTGAATTAAAAGAATCATGATGTTCAAGACAAAAAAAGTTTAGAATCACATTCTGTGTATATCTTCTTCCCTAGACAGAACATACTGGAATATTGTATTTTATTTTTCTCTGTGGGAAAGTAGCCCATAATGGTGGAAGACCTTGAAACTTGGGCCCTCTACAAAAGTTGGTAGATTCAAACCTCAAGGCCTTGCACCACTAGTTAAAGGAACATGGGATATTTATTCTGGAGGAGAGAAGGCCTAGGAAAGATATGATAACTGTTTTCAATTATCTGAAGGGTTGTCACATGGATAAAGGGTTAGATTTGTTCTGTTTGGCTCTCAAGTGCAAATCCAAGAGTCATGGGAAGTTTCATGGGGGTCAATTTACTCTTGAAATGAGGAAAAGTTTCCTGAGGAACAAAGCTGTCCAAAAGCATAAAGAGCATCATAAATTCCTCTTAATGTTAGATTTTTCAAAATTAAGAATATTGTTGTTCACTTGTTCTGGTTATGTCTGACTTTTTGTGACCCCATTTGGTCACAAATCTCGTTTGGGGTTTTCTTGGCAAAGGAACTGGGATGGTTTTCCATTTCCTTCTCCTTCTCATTTTACAGATAAGGAAATTGTGGTAGACAGGGTAAGTGACTTGCCCAGATCACACAGCTTTTAAGTATCTGAGCTTGGATTTGAACTCAGGAAGATGAGGCTTCCTGAATCCAGGCCCGAGCTCAATGCACTATAGTGCTACCTAAGTGCCTTTCACACTAAGAATGGAAAACCATTTGGGGGAATTTATAAAACATTCTTTAATTTGAGGTACAAGTTGAATTAGATCACCTCTAAGGTACCTTTTAGCTGAGATCCTGTGATTTTGTGAGACTTTTCTTTCAAAATACAATCCTACCACATTGATTCAGCAAAAGAATTCTATATTCCCAGAACTGGAGGGATGTAAATTGAATGCTTGTAAGAAGAAAATGAATCAGGTGTTATTTGTTGAGTACCTCTATGCCCAGCACAGTAATACAGCATTGTGCTATGTCAGCTGGGAAACGCATATGGAACAACCCTTTTCTATAGAGTTTATGGTCCTGTTGGGAACGTAATTTATATACGTGAAACAAACAGAATAAATTGGTACAATATCATATACTGAAGTCTCCTTTTGTTCAGGAAGCCTTTTGCAATCTCTCTTAATTCTCATGCCTATCCTCTGTTACTTATTTCCTATTTATTTTGTATACAGCTAGTCTGTACGTATGTTTTTGCTTTTTGTCTCCCTTATTAAATTTTGAACTCCTTGAAGGCAGGAACTGCTTTTTGCCTTTCTTTGTATCTCCAGCGTTTGCCAGTGCCTGGCAAATAGTAAGCCCTTAATGAATGCTTACTAACTAATTAAAATTGTTCAGCTATATAATAAGTAAAATTTGCACTGGCACAGTTTAGGAAAGAATGATTCCTATAATAATAATAGCTAGAGTTTAAATAAAACTCAAAGGTTTACAAAGTGCTTTCCATATGTTGTCTCTTTTGAAGAGATTCTTTTATGAACAAATGGGATTTAGTAAGATAGAGACAAAGGTACTTTAGAGGAAGGAACATTGTGAACCAGGGCACAATTATAGGAATAAGCATGACATGCACAGAGAACAGCAAAGAAACCATCCTGACCAGGGCAGAAAGCTTGTGTTGGCAAGCAGTTGTCAAGAGTCAGGTCCTTGGTTCCACCTGCTGCCCTGGGGAAAGAGGGATGAGTCAGCTAAGGTTTGTTCACGTAAGCAGCAAACAGGCCCTACTGTGAGCATTAATACATGACAGGTGGATTCCTTTTGGTGAGACCCTGGCCCCTAAGGTTCCGCACCCACTGCTTCTTCAGGTCTGTATAGATATAGCCAATGACAATCTCTAGTTTCTTTTTCTACAGGAAACTCAAATTCAGAAACTTTTTAAGCACTATCTATTGAAAGCCAAACTAAATTCTCAGGGAAATGCAGAAAAGGCTTTATGGATAATGGAAAGTGTAGATTTTCCAAAACACTGGGGTTGTCTCTTGTGTCATAAGAGAGTTAGCTTCCATGTTTCTCTCATACTTTAAAACATAGTGCTTTGCTGCATTGTCTTAGAGCAGGGATGGAGAGCCTTTTTCTGCCAGGGGCCATAGGAAGAATGAACAACATTATTGGGCCATACAAAATTATCTGTTCAAGCAGTGGGAAGTTGCTGTACTTACCTTTCAGCTCATCATCATCATCATCATCATCAAAGCATTCAGCTTTCAGCTGAAGTTGTCTTAGCAAATGATTTCATTGGCCAGATGTTCCCTACCCCTATCTTAGAATTAAGAGGAACATGCTTGGTGATTTAGTATTTAATTTTCTTCTTTTGAGTATTCAATTTATCTACTATCACTACTGGAAACATAAATTTTTGTTGAATCAGTCTTGTAAGATATTATTCTAACAAATATAAAGAGTATCACAAGAAATTTGAAAATCTCATAAGCACAAATTTTCAGAATTAAAAGGACCTGAGAAGGCCCCTAAATTCTTCTTTTGATGCATTTTGAACCAAGAGTACCCAAGAAGATCTATTTTGCTTTTTCACAGGGGACTTCTCTTATATTCTTTATATTGTCTACCATCTTCTCCTAGACCTCACCTGCAAGGATACTGATGAGAGTAAGAAAGGATAAATAGTTAGCAAGGAGCTAGATTATCAAGGCAAAGTGTAGACCTATATTCAACCCACCAATCAAAAATATTTATTTAGCATTTAATAGCATTTTATACAGAAGTAGTCTGTTTTTACATTTACTTGTTAGGAGATAGGAGATAAACTACAACACAAAGCAGTTGATGAATGCCAGTACAATTCTTTGTACATTGTAAGTCTTAATACATGTGGAATAAATAAATAAAAAAAAAACACACCAGAGGTTGAAAAGAATTCTTGCGATCCAAGTGATTAAGGAAGTTGACCCAAAGGAGAGGAGGATATTGAGGACCCATCTAAAACTCCATCCTTGAAGTTCACCAATCTGCTCAGTGCCAATGCCTTTCACTACTACTCTCCCTCAGCATCCTATGGGACATCAATGGTCCCATCTTATATCTGACCTTCACTGGAAATGACTCTACCATGTAATTATAGAATTCCCTTTTCTGGTCACTGTTTCCTCTTTTTTTCTCTCCTGTTGCATGCTGCTGTCTGAATCCACTCTTGAACCTTATCCTCTAGGGAGTCTGGAACCCCCTTTCTTCTTCCCCTCCGTTCTTATTATTTTGGCTTTCCTTCCCTAACTTTTTGAGCTTTTGATTACTTGTTCTTGCCATTACATCTATTTTCAAGTACCTTTTAATAATTTTCTAATCTTCCCACATCCATCAGTCACCAAGTCCTTTCAATTATATCTTGCAAATTTCATGTATCCCTCCCCTCTGCTCATAGTTCTATTACTCTCTCTCTGACTTCATTATATCCCAACTGAATTATTGTTATAGTCATCAGCAGCCCAGGTGGGAGGCAGTTAGAATAATCTTGGTGAGAAATGATTAGGTTTTGGACTAGGAAAGTAGGAGTGAAAATTTAGAACTGAATATGAGAAATAAATATAGTAATTGTTTGTTTTCTTTGCTTTCCTTTTCTTTTCTAAAGTTTCACTTGTTTGTAAATCAGGTTAAGGGTTACTATGTATAAAAAAGGGCCTAGAGCCCTAATTATCCTTGCCATTTTTTAACTTGTATATTTGGGAGCTTTCTCTGCAAATATACTACATTTTTTTCAATACTAAGAGGTATATGAAATTAGACATTGAAAATTTCATCACTTTCAGCTATATAGTTTTCAAATAGTTTTTTCCCCTTTCTTTGAGGACATTTTAATTTACTTATTTGACTGAATTAACCAGATCTGAATTGATTTGGCTGTCTTCTTGAAAGACAGTCCAAAACTGCTAAAGATAAATAGTTTTTTTCTTCTTGGAAGAATTTCAACCAACTTTGCTACATGGACCCTCTCTTCTCCATCACCAATGGGAGCTGAAAGAGTGATTTTGTAACCACAATTTAAATTAACAAGACAGTAGGATTATACTATTACTTTAAAAAAAACCTTACCATTTAACCATATTTATGTCCTCATCTTTAGGCTATGCTGTTATGATATTTTCTATTTGGATGTAACTCTGAAGATCATTTGGAAGTTCCCATGGTCATTATCATTGTCAACTACTCTTTTTTTTGTACATTGATATGGTGTAATAACTTCTATCAACTTTTGCATGAGTTTTGTCCATGAGGATTTACAATCCAAAAAAAGATAATTTGTTGATTTATTAGATTAAATTTCTTGAGGGCAGGGAGTTAAAAAGATAAGTAATTTTTCCTAAGTACCTTATTGTCTATTAAGCGTTCTGTGATTTTCCTGTTATATAGAACTAGACTCTACCTCTTCAATTATGACAATTTATTTGAATCTCACCTATGCGATTATATTCTAATTTATTTTACATTTGTTTTAATTTACACCCATGTGTAAGCTCTGTGAAAACAAACTGTTTCTGGTTTTATCATTTTTATCTCCAGAGCCTGACACAATGCCTTCCTTGCACGTAATATGTGCTTGATAAATGTTCATTGGATTGAACTGAATCAAATCAATGTTTAGCTGTCATCTATTAGGGAAGTTATTGAAAAGTTGGAGTATATCCAGAGTTGGGCATCCAGAATGACAAAGGTCACAGGGGTCATGCCAATTGAGGATAGGTCAAAGGCAATGGAAATATTTAATCTGGAGAAGAGAATATACAAAAGGGATGCAGTAGCTGCCTTCAAATATTTGAAAGGCCATGAGATAGAAGAGAGAATAAACATATCTACTTGTCCTCAAGGATTAAGCAATGAGTACAGACTTCGGGGGAGAAGAAAAACTTTGTAAAATTGAAAACTATTCCCAAATGAAATATACTGCCTTAGGAGTGGTACATTCCCTTTTCTTGGAAGTCATCAAAGAAAAGCTGGATGCTCACTTGTTTTGTATGCTGGAGAAGGGATTATTATTCACATACAGGTTGGAATGTAGGGCCTCTGAGGCCCTTTCCAATTCTGACTGCCTGTGGTTTCTAATGACTTGTTTGCAGAAATTTGGGCCCCATTCACAAAATGGACACATTGGCCCTTTCTAAATACATAAGGCTATTTAGAGTTATTCAAAATTATCAGTAAAGTAGATTGGGTTAGAGTCCTTTTAGGTCCCCTCCTAACTCTATGTTTATGATCCTATGACTTGAACTAAACAAAAAAAGTAGTTAGGTGGCAGGGTGACTAGAACATTAAGCTTGGAATAACAGAATACTAATACTAATCTTCCTGAGTTCAAATCTGCACTCAGACACTTCCTAGTTGTGTGAGCAAGTCACTTAACCTTATTTGCCTCAGTTTCCTCATGTATAAAGTGAACTGGAGAAGGAAATTGCAGACCTCTCCAGTTTCTCTGTCAGGAAAAAAACAAAAGGAGACTCAGACACTTCATACATGTGTGAGCCTGGGAAAATCAAAACCTTGCTTGTCTCAGTTTCCTCATCTTTAAAATGAACTGGAGAAGAAAATGGCAAAACTAGTATATTTACTAAGAACTGCCCCCCCCCATAGGATGATGAAGAATTGGACACAACTGAACAACAACTAGGAAAAGATGGTGTACATATTGATTCTGCTATTGTTGACATTTTCCCCCCACGGGAAGAACTTTTTCCCAGCTACTTTTTTGATTCCCTGCTTGCTTTTATTTTTCTCTTGTTTGTCTTTTTGCTCTTCTTTTACCATGTGTGGTCATAAAACTTGTTTGTGGACAGCCCTAAGCCATCTAAATTTGGGCATAAGTCACTGAAATGTAGATGAAAGAACATTATTGACCTTGAAGTCCGGAGGCATGAGTTTGACTCATAGCTCAGCCACTGACCCCTGCCAAGTTCCTTTGATCTCTCAAATTTCAGTATCCCCATCTGTAAAATAGGGTTATTAATAATTCTTGTCTCTTAGGTTAAATTTCCTACCTTTCAGTGTTTCTGTAAAAGGCAAATGAGATTGTGTACATGAAAGCCCTATTAGTTATATAGTACTCTTCAATTGTCAGCTCTAATTATGGGCAAATACTCTCAGATGGGTCATAGTAGGTACAGGATTAAAGGCCAGACCTGTGATTTATTTCTCTGTCATAGGGAACTCTCTAAATGAGAAAACTCTACTTACCAATTCAGATCAGTACCTTCTCTGCCACTTATAGTCATAGAGATTTGCCAGTAGGACAATATTGTGACTTTGCCATGGAAGCAAAAGCAGAAGCAAAGACTTTAACCTGGGTCTCTCTGGATCTAAGGCCTGCTTTATAATTACTATGCCATGCTAAGTCTTATAGAATGTAACAAAAAGTTATCTTTTAGTTATGTCTCAGTGATATTTTAAGCTAGTAGTGTTTTGCTGCTTAGACTTTTGAGACAGCCAGTATGTAATATTAATTTGTTGTTGTTGTTGAACAGTTTGTTATGTCCAACTTTTTGTGACCTTATTTTGGAGTTTTCTTGGCAAAAATACTGGAATAGTTTGACGTTCCTTGCTGCCTGTGATAATATTAATTTTTATGGCATTGTAGAGGTTTTAGTATGCTTTCCTTTAAATTTCTTGATTTGATGATCAAAATTATGAGGGAGAATAGAAAAGTGCCATTATCTTCATTTTACAATTGAGAAAACTAGAGTTCAGAGATATTAAATAATTTGTGGGGAAAATTCTGTGTACAGTGCTATGACAATGTGGTGTGAATTCTTAATGGTATTGTGGCAAATGAAAAGATTGAGAGACATAATTTCTGGGTAATTGGTCATTTTATTAATTGTGGCTAACAAATAATAAAAGGACATTATTTGGCTGTCTCTCATAAACTAAAGACCCTACATGGAGGTTTCTTGACACTTATATACCCTTGGAACAGTGAGTGTTCGTTCCTAATAGGTGGCAATCATCTCTGATTGGTTAACAATTGAGGAGAGAATGAATTTTGCAATGGAAGATGAGCTTTTATTCTAATGAGTCTGAGGAACATGACTCCAATCACTTAGTCTTGTATAGAAACTTATTTCTCCCTATGTCCACCTAAGACAAAGCTTCTTAAACTGTAAATCAAAACCCCATATGGGGTCCCGTGACTGAATATAGGTATCGTGAAAAACTTGGCAACAGCAAAAGGTATTAAATATCCTACCAAGATTTAATTAGTTATGTAAAAATAAATGAACACATTCATCACAAATACCAATATTTGTATTTTTGTTTTGCATATTTGTATTCATGTTTAATAAATAATAAAATTATATGTATACCAAATAATTATTTTAAAATATATTTCTTTATGATTATTATCAATAAATGTTAGATTTGTATAAGCTATTTTATATGCCTACATACCTGAGATCACATAAAAATTTACCAGGGAAAAAAGGATCACAAAAGATCTGATCTAGACAAAAGGGATATATCTCCACTCAGCCCTGTCTGACTAGAACACAATTGTCTGTAATTCACCTAGACTTGAATCTCTTTACCTTCTGATGAGATTTAAGCTTTCCCAGTTGAGTAAGTCTTGTCCAAGATTTCATCTCATCATCATCTTTGCCCTTCAGAGAACTAAGCTTTAACCTAATCTCCAAAAGAAGAAATAGATAGAGAAAAAATCCTGGATTAATAACAAGTTATTTAATAATCATTTCTCTCATTATGAAATATATGTTAAAAATCATTGGTGTAATATATGTAAAGTGCTTTGTAAATTGTAAGACACTATATAAATGCTGTTATTTATCATCATCATCATCATCATTACTAGTAATATGACAGGTTTGGAGCCTGGGCTTGGTGTCCCATGCTCTCTGCATGTCTACAGTCATTCACTACTTTCTATCCAAGGTTGTATTATAGGAGTTTCAGGACACTTTCTCCTTAAATTTCCTGATTTATTGATCAAAATTGTGATCAAGAGAAGGAATGTGTCATCTCCATTTTTACAGATGAGAAAACTGGGTTGTACTTTTTAGCATTATCTCATTCTATGGTTCAATGTAAAATGTCATTCTGACAAGCATATACTAATCTAAATTTAATGAAAACCTTTTAGTTCAATTTTAAGAAGTAATAAAAACTTTAAGGATAGATAAACTGTATATTACATGGCTACCTTTAAACTTCAAATTGAATCCCACCTTCTATATGAGATCTTTTGATTTATTCCACCAGTACCTTTCCTCTCTAGATACCTTCCATTCACATTTAATATATAATTATTTTCAAGTTGTTTCCCCTAATATAATAGGAATTCCTTAAATACAGGTACTATGCTTTTGTTTTCAGTTCTTAATAAATATTTGCTATCTGATTATATGATCTATTAAGTAGAGGGAAGATTCTGCAATTTTTTTCCTTATACTTAACAGTAGCTTTGTACTCTTGAACTCAGAAAAACTTCTGTGGATCCCTATTAGGTTCAGATTCCTTTTTCTGGCATTCAGAGTTCCACACGAAGAAATCTATGGACAACTTCTCCAAATAATGTTTTAAAAGAATAACATGATGTATGAGATTTCAAAGGAAACCAATTATGTATATGGAAATACATTTATCCCAAAAAAAAGCCTTTTCCCCCCCACTCAGAGTTGACAGGCCCCACGTGAAAAACCCATGATTTGGGGTTTCCTTTTCTTTACCATTCTCTCTTTATTATAACCTTTCTGACCTCTATGTTCCAGCCAAATTAGCACTCAGAAACTTCTCCATGAAGTCTTTCCTGATCCTTCAAATTGATAATGATCTTCCCCCACAGTTACACACCGCATTTTGTATATACCTTTCCAATTCATTTATCATGTAAAGTATATTATAATTACTTTGTCTCATATGTAAATCCAGTGAAGGAAGAAGCAATATCTGGATTTGTATGTTTCCTAGGACCTAGCATAACTTGCTATTTGCAGTAGGCACTTAATATATTTTCCATAATTCTGTAATAAATCTTTCTAGAATAAATGGATTCATTATGCTTTAATTAGATAATCCAGCGCAAGGTACATATAAGTGACAGCTCTGAGTAGATATGATAGATCTCACTGGACTACAAAATTTATCCATTCATAAAGGTCTCAAATATTATATCATGTCAGTGGAAAAGAAAATAAACTTTTTTTTGTAGGATTTTGTAGGATCATAAACATAGATCAAAAGAATAAATTCAGCAAACACTTTTATATCACCAACTAAAATAAATGTATACAATATACCTAACAGTTTCATATCTGTTTGTCTTTATTCTAGGATTTCAGAAACATGCTCTTCTTTCTTTCGTAATTTTGAACATTTAGGCCTACCTTACTTGTTTATGGCCACCTCTAGTGGTTAAAAGGGTTATTATAGCCTATTATTACAGGTTGTTTTTGTGTATGTAAGAACTAATCCATGATTTGAGTGGTCAGGATAATGACAAGCAGAACTAAAATCAATCCTACTTGGTCTTTTTAATGCCAACTCTTGCCTGTGAGCCATTTGCCATAGTGTGTCCAGCAATTATATAGCAGATCAACATTGAGCCCTTGGAGTTCAACAGAGTGTTACTTTTGTTCCCTCCCTATGAGTGGTTCTGTGCTTTAATGTCCTCAAATTGTGTTTATTGGTTATAAAAAATTCTCCCTAATTAGTGAAAAGTCTGGCCATTACAGTGGCCCAATGGAGCAATGATATTTGCCTAGGTATTGTGATTATAGTAAACAAGGGGACATAGAGAGTTCATTGAAACTGTCATGTTTTAAGATGCATTTTAAATCTATGCTACATCATATTAAGGGGATAAGAGAGATAGATCTAGGAGGAATTTTAGTGGTGATCTAGTCCAGGGCTGTGAAACTCAAATAGAAATGGAGGCCACTAATCTATAGATCCCTAGATCCCTGTGAGATGCTTTTTGACTTAGTTTTAAAATGTAATGATGTTACATTGTATTTTTAAATATTTCCCAATTGCATTTTAATTTAGTTTGGGGACTGCATGTTTGATACCTTTGATCTGACCTGACCTCCTCACTTGGCAGAGCACAGACTAAGGACTTCCAAAGGGATCTACTCTAATCCTCACATTTACAGATGAAGAAACCTAAGTCCAGAAAGAAAAAAAATTATTGTGCTGAAGTCACACAAGTACTTCTTCTAATATCAAACTTAGCTCACTCTCTGCCACACCAAATCGATTGCTTAAGTGTTGTTAATTTATGCCAACAGAACCAGTTTTGCTTTGGACAATTTAATAGAATTTTGGTAACATAGTAATGGGATGATTTGTTTCTATATGGGTGGCACATTAAATACAGTGCTGGGTCTGGAGTCAGGAAGAATCTGACCTCAGTCACTTTCTAGTTGTATGACCTTGGGCAAGTCACTTAACCCTATTTGCCTCAGTTTCCTCTTGTGTAAAATGAGCTGGAGGATATGGCAAACCACTCTAGTATCTTTGCCAGTAAGCTCCCAAATGGGATCACAGAGTCAGCTATGACTGAAAAAATTATTCAACAACAACATATTGATGCAAACAGTCTTCTAATAATTCTCTGGGCTCCCACTTTCTATTCATTTTTCCCAGTACTATGCTCTGGGATTTCTAATGAGCTATTCCCTGTGGCTCTTAACCTAATATGGTTCAGGTCTGCTTCTCTCAGACATTACAAAGTACTGAACATGAGTCCCCCTTTCTAAGAAGTACAGGTTAGGCTAGCTGATAAATGGTTCAGATCACTGATGCTTCGAACTGAATTAAATCCACTAATCATGCATTAAGAGCCTACAAGTTAATACTTGACTTGCAGTATCCTGGATGCTGGAGATAGAAAGACAAAACTGAAATGTTCCCTGCTCTTGAGGGACTGACATTCTGCTGAGGGAAAGAACATATACATGGAAAAAGTAGAAACTAGTTCTCGTTCTCTCTCTCTCTCTCTCTTTCTCTTTCTCTCTCTCTCTCTCTCTCTCTCTCTCTCTCTCTCTCTCTCTCTCTTTCTCTCTCTCACTCTCTCTCTTGAAGGCAACATAGTTTTGTACTATATATTTAACAGATACTGTTTGTGAAGTGAGAAGACTCAGGAGATCAATTTATACAATAATATTAGGTAATCAACTTGGAAAGACTTAGCAACTCTGATCAACAGAATGACCAACCAACAATCCCAAAGCTCTTCTGATGAAATATGCTATCTCCAGATTGAGAGCTAATGGATTCAGAGCAGACTAAAGCTTTTTTTTTCTTGTTTTTTTTCCTTTCTCTCTCTATTTTTCTTCCTTTATTTTATCCTTTTTTTCTTTCCTGTCTTTCCTCTCTCCCTTTTTCCTTTCCCTTCCTTCCTTTCTTCCCTCTCTCTCTTTCCACTTTTTCCTTCCTTCCTCTCTTTTTACTTCTTTCCTTGCTTCTTTCCTCCTTTCCTCTCTTCCTCCTCCTCCTCCTTCCTAGTAATGGAATTTGCTTTGCATGACCATATATATTTGAAGTGGATTTTATTTTTTCTTGCTTTCTTAGTGGGGAAGAAAAGAATAAGAAGGGAGAAAAGGTAGAACTGGGGGGGGGAGATACTGTATTCAAGGCCCAGGATTAAATGTCATCAAGGGATATAGAGGTAGAGTAAGCCAGGGACCCTTTCTCCAATGAGTTTATGCTCTTTCTCCAATGAGTTTATGCTCTAAAGTGGAAGATAATTTATATTACAGCATCAGCCATGTATATCTTAAGTTATGATATGTATATTTTGCTGATGAAGCTTTTTTCTTTTTTTAATAGTATTTTATTTTTCCAAATACATGTAAATATAGTGTCAAATTTGCAAAATTGTGTACCAAATTTTTCTCCCTTCCTCTCCACCTTTCCCCTCCTTAGACAGCAAGTAATCCAATATAGGTTAAACATGTGCAATTCTTCTAAACATATTTATCTCTACATTTACCTTGATGAAGCTTTTGATTAAATATTTTGGCCCTTTCTCTATCTTAGAAGAAGTATCTTAAGAATAGATCCTTTGATTCAGACTTTTACACTTTCTTATACTACATTATTCCTCTATTTCCTATATTACATTTTCCCTATAGCTTACTTTCAGTCAGAAGAATCTCTCAGAGAGAGAGTTGAGGAAGAAAAATTTAGGACAAAGACTTTACAGATTCTGAAACCTTTACTTCTACCTGACCTCTGAGGCAAAAAGTGTAAGGACTTCACTTTTATTTTTTTAGGTAATCAAGGTTTCAAAAATAAATTTGCAGATTACTTTGATTTCCAGTATTTGAGGACAAGTTATCAACTAAATAATCATAACTGAACATCTAATTTTTAAGAGAAAGAATGAAGGAAATAAAAGAGACTATCTTTTGGTAAAGTTGAAAAGATTTAAACCTCTTCTTTTTAATAGTTTGACTATGTAAATAATTTCAATTTTAATAACCACGTCAAACTTTGTAATTTTCCTTTCATTATTGAAAAGGAAATCACTTCAAATGAAGGTTTAAAATAATATTATTACCTAGCCATAGTAAGAATGTTAACAGCCCAAATTTAACCAGAGGGTTGGAAATAGCTGGCTCATTCTTGTTTCTCAAAGTGGTATTCTGCATCTTATGTTTGGAAAATACTGTATTTTCCTGGTAGGATGGTTATACATAATTAGTATTTTCAGCCTCTTTTGATTTACTCTTAAACCCTGACATTTCTTTTTTTTTCTTTTCTTTTTTTTTTTAAGATATCCAACAATTTGGAACTGCTGTTGATTCATCTTCAGGGATAGGGAAGCACTTCATTTTTGACTTCTGTCAAATCACTCAGCTTCTCAGAGATATGATTTCCTCATTGGTAAAAGGAAAGATTTAGAGAAGATGGCCCATTGATCCATTTGAGCTCTACAAAATCTCTGATTCCAATATTCCCTTTCTTTCAGAAACATCAGCATCCTAGAGTATTCCAGTGTAGAACATCCACTCCTCTCACCAACCCGAACTTCAGGCAAACCCTTTCAGGATATTTCAGTGTCATAAGGTGAAGTAGAACTGGTTTCAAATAGCTCTGTCTTGCCTGCTAAGTATTAGGCATAGGACTCCCTGTATAATCCGATTTCAATCAACTCACTCTAATCACTACTGATAGTAGCAAAATTTAGCCTGGATCTACTTTGTTAATCTAGATTGACAGGAGCTAAAAGTAAAGGGACAGAAGGTCACAGAAACAAAGGGAAACCAGCGGGTACACTGATTTCCTGCCTCTGCTCTCCCTTCTGGGGCTTTTCTTTCTCCTATCTTCTAAGCAAACGGTATTTGGTTGTTAGGTTACCAGCCTTCCACTGAGGACTTACATCAACAACAGGTGCACTTGGAGCCTGTGAAACAGCAGCCAAAGGAGCACCCACACTGCGAGCCTGCGCAGAAGGTAGCAACAGGTGCACATTGTACCTGGGCGGATGTATAATTTATTGAAACTGAGATCTTCCCTTTTTTTCTCCTTCTGGAGCTGTTCTGGAGTCCGGTGCCTCTTAAAATAGATGTCACCAGCAGCTAGACTTCAAGGCCTTCCACTTGCTAGTTGCTCTAACCATCTCTCAATACTATTGTAAGCCTTTCCCTTTTCAGTAAAGCTTTGGGGGGTGATGGAGAATTGCAAATTCATAGCTGAGAGATGAACACTTCCGTGATTTTTGATGTTTTCATGTGGATTGTACTTGTCTGTTTTCTGAGAGAAGAGTTGATTCTGGCTTTGCCGGATGCACAGAGAGCATATATGCATGTATGTTGCTGTAACTGACGGACTTGGCTCGGTTTCTCCCTCAGGGATCTGACTCCAGTCAGATTACTGGGTCTGGTTATTGCTAAAATGAATCATGGAATTACAGAGAACTGCCTTTCTTGATGTTCAGCATGCTGACATCGGGCAAATCAGGAAACTTTTTACATTTGGGTAACAAAGACGTGTGGAATCTACCTCCATCTGATTTTCCATGCTGGTGGAGTTGTTGTTGGTCATCTCAGCACTGCATGTTGCCATGCTAAAGACACCCAAGAGTAAAAATGTGTCCTGGGTAAGTACGAACCAGATTATTTGTATCTCCTGGGCTGATGTGATTCAGTGAAAATAGTTACATTAAAACATGAAAAACAATCTCAGTGTTAGGATGTCCTGTAACAATAAATGGTTTGTAACAACTCTCTGCTGTATTTGTTTAGGGAAATGATGCTTAACAATGTGGTAATTATTAACAGTTATTGGTAGCAGAAACTATGGGGGAAATTATTCCTTTGGAATTGATAAACTGTAAAAATAGAAGAAAGTTTTAAAATTAATTTGCTTCAGGATCATTTATTTTTATCACACTTTCATTGCGGATAGGAGAGAACATACATTCATACTGAATCTTAAGTCAAGGGCATCCAATTTTTGTTTTAAATGACTAAAAAACAACTTATCATAAGGCCTAAAACTAGATTATCGACACTTATATTCAGTAATTGTAGAACAGATTGCCGTTAAGTGGAATTTTCAAACTAGAAGTGAGTAGAATGTCATTTGGGAATGATTGCCTCTTCATTAATTATTTCTTCTTAGACACCCTAAAATAGAAATAGGCATATCTTAACTATAAATGTCTAAGTCGTCTCTTCATATCAAATACCATCTATAATAAAAGCCTAACAGTCCATAATATGTGTGTTATACCTGATCATAAATGTTAATTTAATTAAAGATCATTTCTTACTACCAAGTAGGGTGGAATAAATGATTACCATATTTACATATTTCAAAAATGGTTGGGGGGGAAGAAAATGGATTTATTTTTCTTGTCTCTAGAAGTAGAATCAGTGTGTGTAAGAAACAGAGATGAAGATTTTTTGCATCAATATAAAAAAACTTCCTAATATTTATCATTGTCTGAAAATAGATTGGACTGCCTTATGACGTAGTGAATTCCTTATCACTTGAAATAGCCAGAAGAGCTGGATGATCACTTGTCAGGGATATTTGAGGACAGCCATACTACAGGTCAAGACTGGAGTAAAGGATTATAAAGATTCAGAAAGTGTTCATTTGTACAGAACACAAAACAAACCAAAAAGTACATCATGATAAAAATGATTTGGCAATTATTAAAACATTAATGACTTTTATTTCTTAGATCCATTTAACTTAAGACTGTAAAAGAAGGAAGAAAATCATTCCCCTTATGCTGTCTTCTTTTAATGCTCCCTTTTCGAGTGTCAATTTTTTCTTAACCATGAGAAACCACCTGCAAACTTAATCAAATACATTTGTTATGCTTAGTGTCAGAATGATGATGATCATGTTTAGTGAATTTATATTTCAGGATATTTTCAAATGAAACAAAATTTATACATTTTTTTTGAAATACTCAAAGGCAGTATAATTTGAAATTGAATTCTGTTTTATAAGAATTAATTACTTTAGCAGTTGGCAACTAGAGGAGATCAAATTTAATTTGTAAATTATGATGCATTGTTTTTGGTTGACTTAAACTATTAAATGCAGTATCATTTTCAATTAATTATTTTCTAATGAGAATATAAGTAAATAAAATATTCATTTTATCTTTAGAGGGAAAATCCTTAAATTCTTATTGCTATTAAATTCAACACATATATTGGGAAGTGAGAAATACTATTTCCTTGCTTGCCATTTATTTATCATTTTTGGTAAAATATCTTTGGAAACAGCACTAGCAATCTTTTTATAGTTGCAGATTGTGGGTTTTGTGCTTAGAAACACTTCACTAAGAAATAATGAAATGGCCATTATTACTGTTAAAGTTAAAATTGTTATCTTTGGACAGTGCACATTTGTACAAAATGCAAAATTGTACAACATTTTTAGATTTAAAATCTAATAAACAAATCTTGGCAATTCAGTCTAGCCCTGACCTTCAATATGACTGTCCTTAAAATCTATGCTAATTAGATATTGTCAAAATTACTGGAATATTTCTCATTGGGATTTGCCATCATAATAAACATGCCTATGGTTACATTTGACTTTCTTATTAAAATGAAGTTTTCACATCGTCACCAAGACCCCTTTGACCCAAACTCTTCAAAATAGATTCTAGAGATTACAGGGTTTAAGGCTGGGAAGAAACATTAGGGATTAGTGAATTCAACTCCCTCCGAGTCCAAAGAAGAGAATTAAGGCACACAGCCCATTGTCACATTGCTCGAAGTTAACAACACATTACAGAAGCTGATCCCAGGTCTGTTCATACCAAATCTACTTCACTTGCAATTCATTACCTTGCCAACTGCTTGGTTGGAGAAGGATGGGGAGTGGAATAAGGGGGGTATCATTTCTTATATAACTCTAAAGAAGTATGCAGCATTTTGACATAGGTGGGGAAGTGGATCGAGCGCTGGCTCTGGAGTCTGTGAAATTTGAATTCAAATTCAGCTTCGGCCACTAGCTATGTGATGATAGGCAAGGCATTTATTCTGGTTTGCCTTCTGTAAAATGAGGAAAATATTAATACCTGCTTCCCAGAGTAATTTTAAGGATCAAATGAGATAATAATTGCTAAGTACTTAGGATGGTACCTGGAACATGGTAGATAAATTATCATTATCATTATTATTATTATTACTACTATATATTATAGCATTTTTGGTTGTTGCCTTTTGTCTTCAAAGAGGACAAAATTGACATCACTATATTAGAGTCAAGTTAGTGTGTCTGACTGTGGCTAATCAGACCAATATGAGCTTAGAATTCTCTGTCACAAGTCAGACACAAATAGCCCCTTTGAATATTTGGGGGAGATTCTCTAACTGTGTTTCTTCTGAGCTAATTCACTTCTGCTTTGCTTATAGAGCACAGCATCTTTTTTAACAAGGGTACCCCATCGTGGGTGGTACTGTGCCAGTATCTCCTATATCATACAATCAATTCTAAAGTCCTTAAGCGAGACTTTGAGAGTGTCCTTGTATTGCTTTTTTGGATCACCTTGTGAGCTCTTGCCCTGCATATAAATAAAATAGCCTTTTTGGCAAGCATATTATAGTATTATATAGTTACATATTATTATTATATGGTATGGTATTTCTGTATTATGTAGTAAACATATATCATTATATAATCATTAGCTATTATGATTATGTAAAACCTGTGAATTCATCAGGTTGAAATATTATTGCTCATAATTTGCATTTATTTAATGTTCTTCTTTTTGTTGAACAAAGCATGTATGGTTAAGTAAATACTTGACCAGATACTGAATTATCTTGATCAAAATCTACATCTTTGTTTAATATACCACAACTTTACTTCCCACCATCATTCTAAGTTTAAAGAAAAGGGGTAATTAATAGAATCAGTGGCATTGAATAGAAATAAATGTTTCTATACCTGTTTCTTGCCATTTCAGATATTGAATTTGAAACATTCAGAAGGCTAAAGGGACATAGATGTAAAGGCAGAAAAGATTTCAGAGATAAAGGAAAGCATACTGAACTTATCTTGCTAATCATCTCAAATTTAGTTTAGAAACAGGAATTCTTAAGCATTATTCAGTCCTGAGATCTTTTTGGAAATCTTATGAAATACACATATCCTTCCTCAAAAATCATATTTTTAAATAAAATACACAAAATCAATTATATTGGAATACAGTCATGTAAAAAAGTTTTTAGAAGTACACAGACCTCAGATTATGAACCTGTGGTTTAAAAGCACCTCAAAATCTTTAGGAAAAAATTTTAGGTGGTATAATCTTGTAAATTGCTTTTTTTTCTAATAAAACTGTATCTTTCTGCCTATGAAATGTTATTTAAAGGAGCTTGGCCAAACCAATGGTTTATTTGAATTCTGAATCATCAGAAAGTATTTTCTCCTTTTCTCCCAGTGTTGTTTTATCTTGTGCACATAAGCAGGCAGGAAAATGATTCAGAGTCATAGTCCCACCTTTCCCATCCCAATTAATCTTCTTAAAAGATTAACTAACTCTCCTAAAAGCAATTACATAGTTAATGGGAGGAAGGCAAAACTTGAAACATATTTTGTAAGCTCAGCCTATTATCACTGGCTATTATTTAGTTGAAAATAATTATTTCAATTCACTTCAAAGTCAATTATTCTAATTTTTTTTTGAGAAAGGTCAAGTTATAGCATTAAATATACTGGAAGTAGTTATAATTAAAGTCAAAGTGCAATAGTTGTATTTCTATAGTTGAAAGAAATTTACTCTAAAGTGTCATTCAATTCTTAATTCAGACTCTGCCTCCTTAATTGAAAAAATAGATATGTAAATGAAAATTATTCAGATGGTAAGTTTACAAGGCTAATTACAGAAGAGATACTAATTCTGTGAGTGGTAAAATGTTTTGTTAGGCTGTGTGGTGACACCTTCAAGTAACTCAGCTATAATCATATGTGACTTAGTGTGTCCTTGTTAAAAAAATAATAATATATATATACATATACATACATATGTATGTATGGAGAGAGAGAGAGAGAGAGATGTCTGGGCCCCAGATGAAATTTCATCTCTAGTTCTTTGCCTCTCTTCTTTCCTCCCTTCCTCCCTTCCTCCTCCCTTCCTCCCTTCCTTCTTTCCTCCCTTCCTTCTATCCTTCTTCACACTTTGCACACAATTTGGATCTACTTCTCTAATTGGATGTCTTTTATCCTGAAAGTTGGTGCAACAGGCAAGCTGACTCAAGTAGTCCAAGCCAGCAACTGCTAAGAGAGAGAATGTCTCCAATTAATCATTAAATCATCTGGTATTTATTAAGCGCCTACTCTGTGCAAAATATTAGTCTAGGAGCTGGAGATACAAATACAATATGTTGAACAATCCCTACTTTTGAGGAGCTTACATTATAATGGGTGAGGTGAACTTCAAACAAGTAGATATAGGATGAGTTTAAAGTTAATAAATACAGTCACTAAATACAATATAGTTTGAAAGGAAAGCCAGTAGGAACTGAGAGGATTGGGAAGTGCTTCATATAGAATGTGGTACTTGACCTGGGAAGGCAACACTCCCATTCGGCTTGATCTAATAAGAAATTGGATGAGCCCTTCTGGCATTTCCTCTCTATCATTAAGGTCATCAACCCAGTAGCTTTGAGAATATTAAAGCACTATATAAATTAAAGTTGATGCCTGCCTAGTCTGATAGTGAACAACAATACAAAGCAGTCTGAGGTGTGGGATGTGATGGTTGACTTCACAATTTAAATAATAGGGAAAGGGAAAGATATTGTCTGTAAGACTGGGCTAAGGAACCAGCTACCTTGATGCATGTAATTAAGTGAGTGAAGACCTTCCATAGCTAATGCCCTCATTACCCAGGAGTCTAATCTGTGGTATCAGGAAGGAAAGCGTTCATGCAAAACCCCATTATATTCTACAACTCCCTCCTTCCAATATCCAGCTTTATTCACTCATAAATATATTCACTTCCCATGTAATATGTGAGTACGTTTTAATATGCTGAAAATGTATGTGTATATATACATATACGTGTATATGTATATATGTGTATGCATATATATGACACATATCTATATATAATGCTAACTTTACTTTCAAGAACCTTATAGTCTAATTAATGAGGACTTAAACACAAATGACTGCAGTGTCACTTTAAAAAGAGCAGTGAATCTGGTATGAATTACATTAATGGCATTACATCCAAACCTTTGCTCTTGACTCCCTGTGTGACCTTAGAGAAATAATTTTACTTCTCTGTCGAAGTATCTGGGTCCTAGTTTTCTCATTTTTAAATTAGAGGGTTGGACTAGGTGCCCTGCTTATGGTTCTAAACTTAGAATGCTATTAGCTGTCATATGAGGGAGAATGTAATAAGGCAAAAGGAGAGAAGGATGGGAAAAGTGGTATGAGAAAATCGAGAATGGAGAGACTATTTTCTTCAGTAGGAGAAGATGGATGGGAGTTAGAGAAAGCTTTATGATGGAGGAGTTGGCATGTGAAATGGGCTTTGAAAGATAAGAAGTAGCTCTAATAGCTTTTTCCTTTGAATAGTTATGGGAGTTGCCCATTCCAGCCAACGGGATTAAAATAAAGATAAGAGAGAGGATGATATGCTTGAAGGATGAAGAGTCCAGTTTGGCTGTAATGTAGAGTATGGAAAGGTCAGTAGTGTGTGATAAGGCCAGAAATACGGGATCATAGATTTTGAGATGGAAGGAACTTCATGAGCCATTTAGCCTAATCTCATTTTATGTTTGAGTAATTTGAAGCCCATGAAAATTGTGGCCTACCCAAGGTCACACAGATCTGGAATATGAACCTAGTCTGATTCCAAATCCAGAACCCTTTGATTAAAGTCTCATGATCTGTTCTTTTAGGTCAGAATTAGATAATGGAGGTCCTTAAATACCAGGATCAGGCATTTATATTTTCTTCTGTAAGTGATTGGGATTTTGAGTATTTTGTCATGATTCTTGAGTTCTCCAGGAAGCCTTATTTTTAAAAGCCAGTCATGTTTCAAATGGCAACTAGGCAGTTAAGAAAATGCAATTCATGTATTAGCACAGGTTAGCACACTTGGAAGCAGGCAGGTGATACCTGTTATTTTCTCCGATCTCTTCTGTGCCATACTGACTTGTTACTCTCTCAGCTTCTACAATAGGCTGTTGACTATATTTCCTCTAATTATCTGGTTCATTTTCCTGCTCTGGTAAAGGGTCACTGTATCTGGCCGGCATCTATCACTTGATCTGCTTTTATCTTAACCCCTTCAAATCATTCAGTATAAAGCTCCCACATGGCCATACCAATCACTCCACGTTAGCTAGAGAGACAGTGTCTGTAGGCTGAACCAAATTGCCAAATGCACTCCTTTATACTGCAAAGCTTCTTAAACTGTGGGTTGCAACTAACAGTATGGGGGGTCATGAAATTATGATTTATCAATAAATGTTTGATTCATGTACCTATTTTATATAACTATATATCAGGGGGTCACACAAAAATTTCTTGGGTGAAAAGGGGTCACGAGTGGAAAAAATTTTAAGAAGCCTTGCTTCATAATACCTGTCAGGTCAGGTATTTTGAAGCATTTTGGAGGGAGTTCCCAGGACACAAACTGTAATACAGCAGGTTCACCCCATAGTGGTTGTATCATAAAAGACTGAAGATAGAATCATCTTGACCTGAGATTAGACTTTGTTCCTAAATTCCTTGTTGATTTGTCATGTGATGGAGACATTTTAAGCTTTTTTTTTTAAAGCAATTTCCCCTATCTATAAAATGGGAATTTTGGAATTTCTACTTATATTATTCGGATGATGTGAGAATCATTGCATTAACTTTGTTCATAGTTTCTAAAAGCATTTCAAGTACTGTCCCTGTTAAGCACAGAAAGGAAAGCTATTTTTATAATCATGATCTATTTATACATCACTTTAGGACCTTAGAATAAGATTTAATAAGATTTAAATCCTTAAACTTTCATATCTGGATCTTTGTAAAGTTGTGTTATATTTGAAGAAGTCATGGGATCATTGGGGGCCAACCAAAAAATGTCTCTTTAGTCCATTTCTGTTGTCCATCCCCTCCACACACATATCTCCTAGCATAAGCTGTAGATAACAGTAAGATATGGAGAAGAGTGAAAAAGCATGACTGGTAGGCACAGCCTCCCAAAGTATAAGATGAAAAGTAGTAATATATCTCAGATCTATGTACATCTATTCATTCCCATTTAAATTGTACCTTGGAACAGATCATGACTCATGAATTAGTATCTTTCAGAATTGCACTAGTAAACAACATAGAAAACATTGTAGCTAGATTGAGTTTGAAGTGATAAGTATGTATTGTTAAGTCATCTTTCAGTCATGTATGATTCTTTATGGATCCCTTTTGGCATTTTCTTGGCAAAAATACTGCAGTGGTTTATCATTTCCTTTTCTAGCTCATTTTACATATGAGGAACTAAGACAAACAGGTGACTTGCTCACCGTCATACAACTAGTAAGTGTCTGAACTCATGAAGATGAGTCTTCCTTTTTCTTTCTTTTTTTTGTTTTTTTGCTGAGGCAATTGGGGTTAAGTGACTTGCCCAGAGTCACACAGCTAGTTAGTACCTGAGACCAGATTTGAACTCAGGTCTTCCTGACTTCAGGGCTGGTGCTCTAACCACTGTGCCACCTAACTGCCCCTGAGTCTTCCTTTTTCAAAGGCCAGTGATTTATCCATTGCTTTACCCAGCTGTCCTTGTGTAAAGTTAGCAGTAGATTGTTCTTGATGCTTGGGATGAACTTTCTCCTTCCCTCTAGTCTTACAATATTTTCCTTCAAAATTATTCAGGCACTATATTCTACATAAAGCCTTTTCTGTCTCTTGCCCACTCACAGCCACTAGTGCCCTCATCTGTAAATTTCTCCTATTTTATATGTATTTTACATATACTTATTTATATAAATGTTGTTGCCCTTGATAGAATATAATCTCTTGAGGTTGGGCCCTTAGCACCATGCCTCCCGTCCCCCCCCAGATACATAGTTGGCACTTGATAAGTGCTGATAGATTGATTAGATAATAGTAAAGAATCACAAAATGAAATTATGTGCTTTGAATTGCAATTCATAATTTTTTATAGGAGCTACTAAAAAAACAATAAAAATAGTATGACACCATTGGGTAAATAATTATAAAACCTTTTTTTTTTAACTCCCATATTCTTTTTCTTTTCTCCTCCTCCTCCTCTTCCTTTTCCGCCTTCTTTCAGAAAGTCTTCTAAAGTCCTCTTTCTAAACTAGCCTTAAGTCAGTTCAAATTGTTAAAACCCTTTAAGATTAGATCAGCTTGGCAGAAAGCCATGATTTCCATTCTCTAGGAATGGCACTTTTTGGATATAACAAATTGGAAATGAATCCAATTAGCTTCCCAAAGCTGTGAAACCTCCCCATGAGCTAAAATCACCCATTCTGAAGTACACAGAAATATAGTCATTTATAATAGTGAGTACTTGAGCTTTTGTATTTGTGTGTGGTTATATGTGATCATTGAGATTCTATTGCTAGGTGATTGGATATCGTTTTGGGGTTTTGGGCTAAAGTCTTTGAGTTGTGTCACAGTGGTAAATGGAAGAGCTATAATTTGAAACACACAGATTATATATATATACATATATATATACACACATATATTCATACACACAGGCATGCCTGCTACGTGCAAGTTAAATAGGAAATAATTAGTAGCAGAAAGATAGGTTGATAAAATGCAATCTCCTTAAGAATAGAGAAAATTTCATTTTTCTTTTTGTATCCCAAGCCCCTAGCAATATCTGGCACATGGCTGGCACTTGATAAATCCTTAATGATTGACTGACTGAATTATAGGAAGGATTCACAAAGTGGAAATATTATTCTTCTAATGCACTTAGTGGCAGAAGACAAGTGCATTGCCTTAAGAGGATATAAATGTAATCTCTACCATATCTCTAGATGGAAAGTTTATCATACAATGACTAAATTCTGCTGTGTTTTCTTTTTTAACTTTAAGACAAAGAAGATAAGTTTTTATTCCTAACATTTTCATGTCTCTGTCCTTTTGAGGTCATTCACATTTTATTTTGAAAATCAAAGCTAAACCTGTTAATGTCTATATTCAGTGGACTTTTCACAGTTACCTGGCAACTAGGCTTCAGAGGGCTTGAAAGCTACCAAGAGAAGACTGGGGGTACAGCAAATAAGACCTTGATTTACATTGGCCTTGTAAAGAAAATTGTTCTCTGGTTTGCTTTTTTTTCAAAATGTGTAAGCAAATTATTCAGTATTTTTGCTGAAAGGTACAGATCAATATCATTAGGAGTTTTAAAGAGTTAGGCCATGCTAAACAATTATACAAGTTGAATGAGTAAATGAAATATATCTAAAACCACTTCTTACTCCTTACTTCTTTCCTTAATTTTGAACTTTTTTTTCCTATTTTAGACTATGTTGATTTCCTGGTAGCATCAAAATTGAAGTACCAAAATTATTAATAGAAGGTGAAATTAATTAGTGTCATATCTATATTTGTATAACTCACAGAAGAATAGAATAAAAAATGAGAGAATTTATCATCCTCATTCATTTAATCCAATATACTTCAATAAATATTTATTATGCACAAACTGGATACAACGCATTATTCTAAGTACTTTGGGGATGTGAAAATAAATAGGATTTAGTTCCTGCCCTTTAAGAAATTAACCACTTTGATAGAGCGTATAAGACAATGCAGTAACGAGTTAAAGATAGATTATTATTAATTAAATATTATTATTTTATTACCTTATTATTATATGATAGTATGCATATTATTATTATTATTATAAAAGAGGTAAAAACAAAGTATTACATTATAAGTTCTCAAAAAAGGAAAGAATCATCACTGTTTTGGGAGATAAGGGAAGGCTTCGAGAAGCAGATGACATTTAAACTGATTCCTGAAAGATGAATTGGACTGAAGGAGGGCAATCTAGGAGGAACAGCATGAGCAAAGTCACTGAGATAGTAAATTGAGGATATGCTTAGAAAACAATGCACAGGTGCTTCTTCTGTTACTCAGTTCTATCCACCTCCTTTTTAAGAAATCTATCTAATGAATATTCTGTCCTTTCTTTTCTGTAATAGTATTTTATTTTTCCAAATATATGCAAAGATAGTTTTCAACATTCACCTTTGCATTAACTCTGTGTTCCAAATTTTCTCCCTCTCCTCCATGCGCAATTCTTCTAAACATTTATCCATATTCATCATACTCTCAAGAAAAATCAGATCAAAAGGGAAAAATAATGAGAAAATAAAACAAGCAAATGACAACAATGTTCTGTCCTTTCCAAAAATTATAAAGGAAGACATTGGTATAGCAAAATGAGTCACATTTAAAATCACATTGACAAAATATATTCTATCTACCAAGAATGGAAATTGAGCTATCAGATTTGAGATGCATATAGTCCATTAGCCTATTGATCTTAGAATTCATGTTTGTAGCATATGTCCCTATGAATCATCTTTGCATTAAAGGAAAAGTAAACTAAAGGACAGAGTCCATAAAGAGTGGCAGATGGTAGATAGGATGTGAATGGAACTTTAATACAAACAACTCGCCTACCTGTGACAATCAAATTTAGATATTTAAACTTTACATGTAATCTCTGTTCTCATTTTTATCCTTTAATTAATGGCAGATACCTTTCTACCAAATTAGAAATTCTGTCAAAGAATACTTGATTGATTTGTTTTCTAGTACTAATTTTATTCATTTTTCAACTTTTTTGTTGACCAGTAAAACTGTCAAAGGGCTGAGAACAGAAAGGATAAGAAACAGCATCATGAATTTGAAAAGTTCTTCCATATCCTCACACATTTGTGTTCTCATCGATGAGGCATTCCCTTCAACAATGCAGATTGCAGCCCAACCTTGTCTTCCCATTTTATGTGAATTTCATTAATCTATCATCTTAAAAAACCTTCCTTATGTTCTCTTGACATTACTTGGATACAAATACATTGACTATATGACTTTCCTTTGTTCTTGTAACATAACTAACTCATCTTTTTTTTTTTCCCCCTGGTCACATATATCCCTGCCATAAAAAGCAGTATGTTGTGGTTGGGAATTGGCCTCAGAGTCAAAAAGACCCGAGTTCAAGTTCAGCTTTTTGTGATTGTGGGCAAACAACTTAATTTCCCCATTTCTCCCATACTCTGGATAACTCTCTAAGACTTTCAATTATAGATAAGGTGCCAGCCTGCATTGATAGGAAGCAGTTTTCTTATTTGGGAGATATTTATGTCAGTGAAATCACAGGTCTAATACCAATCCTTCCTATCTTCTACATTTCTTCTAAAGTAAAGTGTTATAACCGGGCCATTCTTCCCATGTGTCATCATTAGTCTTTGGTCTTATCATCAATTTTAGTTACTCAGACACAGTAATCTCCAATGAATCACAGTCATACAATAATCCCAGAAGAAGGTGAGACAGCAGGACCATTTTTTTAGGAAGGAAATTGGAGTGATTAAAACAATGATACAATTTTTCAAGAAAAATCCAGCCCTGATTTCCTCCTCCTATTCAAATCTGAATATATATATAATGAAGCATTATACATAAAATATTAATACATGTGAATTATCTGTGAAACATATGTGGAATACATGTATGTGTATATATACATACATGTATGCTATATATGATGAAACATTATTGATAGGCAACTAGATCATGCAGAAGACACAGCTCTGGACCTGAAATAGGAAGATCTGTGTTCCAGCTATGTGGCATTGGGCAAGTCATTTAACATCAGTCTCAGTTTCCTCATCTGTGAAATTAAGATAATAATAGCACCTCTCTCCCAGAGTAACTTTGAGGATAAAAATAAGCTAATATATAAAGCATTTTGAATACTTTCAAGCTAGC
Organism: Myrmecobius fasciatus; assembly: GCA_023553655.1. Classification (NCBI taxonomy): domain Eukaryota; kingdom Metazoa; phylum Chordata; class Mammalia; order Dasyuromorphia; family Myrmecobiidae; genus Myrmecobius; species Myrmecobius fasciatus. Next base: position 45,846 of record JAJPUD010009357.1, on the reverse strand, counting down.
ATCATTATAATCTCCAAAAATTAAAAATGAAAGGAAATTTTATACCATAGTTCAAAATTTAACTAAATAGTAACATCAAATTAGTTAAGTATGCATTATGCACAAGGCTTTGTGATAATCCCTTAGAATATAAAAATAAAATAAAAATTATATATCCCTTGTCTTCAATTAGCTATTATCAGATAATCAATTGAATGATTTTAGCATCCTTTCATATTAAATAATTCAGAATAAATTTTGGATTTTTATACACACACACACACACTTTTATGCAGCTCTTCATGATATATCAGGTGGAGAATTCCACAGATGGGAGATTAAGAGAAGAAAAATCTAAGCATGTTTTGACCTCAACTAAGTGGGGCTATAGCACAGTGGGCACGGAGCTATTTTAGATGCGTATTTAGCCCTCATCTGCAGGGAGGATGCCAAGCTACTGCTGCCACTTTGCTGCCAAGAAGTCCTTCAGATAAAATGGACATTCTGCTTTCTTTCATATCTTTTCACCAACTGGCAGGAAGAAATTTTTGTTCCTTTTTAATTAATAGAAGACCTGGGGACTCACTCACCAAATCTTATTTATTTCATAATTATTCCTAGTCCTTCCTAAGCATGAGACCAACTTTCCATAGCCAGATGTAAGTTCAAGCCATCAAGCTTGTAAAGTATGGTTTGCCATCTGCCTCTATCTGTTATGGCCATTTACATATTTGTGGCTGTGTTTCTACATGAATTTAAGTAGAGATTTTTGGCCAAAAAGTGTTGCCCCCATTTTTTAAAATTAAGAAACAAAAAGAATTTCATTGTATTTTGACCTAAATTGTCCAAATTGTTTATATGTCTCACTCAGTTGATAACATTTACTATTTATGGTGCTTGTAGCCTCATAGGACCTGCCAGTTTTTTAACAGTGTATGTAATGTGAATGATGGCAGAGTTTAAGGAGGGCAACTTTTAAGTTAAGGAGGGATTTTCCCCTTTATTCAGAAATGTTATTGATGACATCAGTGTTTTTTCCATGAATGGCTTTATATTTAAGAATTCTGTACTGGTTTTATGGAGAACCCTTTTGTGAGATTTCATGGCATTATTAGAATTATATTGAGGAATTATTTTATCTGGGGCAAAGACAATTGAGTAGAGGTTAGGGAGTTGGCCTGGTGGTGGGCCACAAATATAGTCATGCCAGGAAAGTAGGGCAGACATTGGGAGATGAGTGTGATCCTTTATAGGACTACCATACTTGTGTCCTACACTCTCGTAACCTCCTCACCTCTACTAACGTGAAGGAGAGTAAAAGAGGAGATGGGCTCAAGGAAGAAGGACATAATAGCAAAGAGACCCTTGGATGGGAAAATAGTAAGCTCACCCCCACTGGATTAGGCTCTCTGGGAGAATTTACCACTTGTCCTGTGCTAGTTCCAGCTCTGAATATTTTATAAATCCTGGTTCTCTGAGGTCAAGTGTGTCAGTGGAAAATATCACCTGAACGATTTAGTTTAACAATTGGTATTTTTTGTTTTTATTTACATTTATTTCTTAATCTGTTACATACCCCCAGTCCCTTCTCTTGGAAATAATCCTTATAATAACTAAACACAAAGAGATATAAAAAAAGAAAAATAAAAAAAAATTTAAAAGTCCAGTAAAACTAATCAACATATCGATTAAATTTGACAGTATATGCCATTTTCCATACCCATACTTTCCTACTGCTACCAAAAGAAATGGAGGTAAATTATCTCATCTCTTCTATGAAGCCAGGCTTGGCCACAATAATACCCAGTTTTTAGTTTCATAGGATTGTGCAGTAGATGGGTATTCCTGGCTCCAGGTTTGGAGTTCTGAGTTCAAATGTGACCTCAGATGCTTACTTGATGCTTGATTTTGAGCACTTAACTTCTATCTGCCTCAGTTTCCTCATTTGTAAAATGAAAATTGCACCTACTTCTCAGAGTTGTTATAAAGATAAATTTCAAACTTTAAAAGCACTATATAAATGCTATTTGTTATGATTGTTTATTCCCATTTTAACTGTTATAATTAAGCATATTTTTCTCGCTTCAGATTTTGACTTTTCATTGGTTCATATATTCCCATGCTTCCCTGAATTTTTTCATATTTAATGTTTTTATGGAGCATTACCATTCCATTACATTCATATATCATCATTTTCTTTTGGCCGTTCACCAATTAATGGACACCTACTTTGTTTTCATTTCTGTGCTATAATGATGAATGCTGTTGTAAATATTTTGGTGCATATGGGATTCCCCCCCCCATCTTTGACTTCCTTGGAATTTAGTAATGAGACTTGTCTAGAAGTGGAAATTCTGACTCAAAGTGTATATGGAAACTTTAGTCATTTTCTTAGCATAATACTACATTACTTTCCAGAATGTTTTGGATTAATTCACAACCTTGTTTTTCTAAATTTAAAAAAATGTTCATAGATCTATTGAGACCCATTTTGTGGTAGATCAGCACTAGAAAATTATTGAACTTAGCATTTTATTTATATATTTTACTTTCTAATGTGTAAAACATAAAACAGTAATTAAACACCATTTAAATCTTTCAAATAGGATAGAATAGCAGCAAAGGTGTTATCAAAGAATTGTGTAATTGAAAAGAGAGTTTAGCTGGCTATGCGGCAAAAACAAGAGCTAACCAGTGGAGAGGCTGCATTCCCCAGTGTTCTTACTTCTCAGCATCCAGAGAAAGTGGTCAAGGCCCTTCAAGGTACTGAATGGACCTCTGATAACAAGTTTATAGGAATATATGAAAAAGAGTGGAATACTTTGGACAGGCATGGGCTGAAATGTGGGGGGTTGCAGTGTATATCTTTGGAGGAGATAGAGCATTATTAGATTTAATTATTTGTGGGTAGGGGGTTTGAGGGAAGTTGAGGTAGTCAGGGTTAGGTGATTTGCTTAGAGTCACACAGCTAGAGAATTTAGAATTCAGATGTTAAAGCAATTTTGCAAATTATGTGGAAATTTTAAGTGAACAAATTCTATAAAGGAAATATTCATTCAGAATGTTCAGTTCTGGCAGAAAACTTTTGATCACCTAGCAAGATTGAAGATAATATTTTGCTCACATTAAAATATTCTTTATAAACTTAAGCACATTGAACTCTAAGAACTATAGAACAATATATTACACTTATTCTTTCTTTATTGCAACTTTCCCTATTGTGGTTTTGATAGATGATGGGTTGGCATAAGAAATTAAATGGGAAATGTCTCAGTTTTCTTTTATAAAATGACTAATGCAGAAATGTATTTTGTATTACTACATATGTATAACCTATATCAAATTATTTGCTTTATAAGTGAAGGATATCAGGAGGGAGGAAGGGAGAGAATTTGGAACTCAAGTTTTAAAAACAAATGTTGTAAATGTAATTGGGGAAAAATAAGATACAGAATTTTAAAAAAGAAACAAAATGGAAATTTTGTGTAGTATTGAGCAAGCCACAGATGACAGGTAAAGGGCAGCAGATGACAAAAAAATTTAGGAGCTCAGAAATTCAGGATTTTTATTTTAAGAAATGTTCCAATAGACTCTAGCATCATACAACAAAAGGTTAAGTCCTTAGATGATTTGCTAAAGGAAAATGAAGGTAAAGGGTCTACCCCTATAGATTTTACATGGATTTTCCAGATTGCAAGGACACCTTCCCCCAACTGTACATTTGTAAAGCTTCTGGAAAAATGGCAGGTGTGTCTGCACACACCTTTTGTCATTTATAAAAATGGGAAAAGACTGGACAAGATGACCTCTGCAGTCCCTACTCACATTAGGCCAATGATCCTAGGAGCCTTTGTCCTAACAGGCAAAAGCTGGCAAGTGGGCCTTGCTGCAAGGTCACTTTCAAAAACTCACAAGATTATTGAGGTTGTCTTGTTGGGTTCATAATGAACAAACAGTTGAATATGTGTTGGTCTGCCAAAAAAAAAATTCTAAGTGTTCCAAGTATAGGAGCCAGCAGAGTTATTGAAAGCATAAGGTATGCTTGATACCTTGGACTCTTGGCACAAAGAGTCAAGGGTATGACTTGACAGCTTTTGTGGGTGAGTAAGTTGTCCCATTTAGAATGTCAACAGCTCAGTGGTGGATGCAGATTTGCTAATGTTATCCAGAGTAAGTGGCTCTTTCAGAATCTTTGATTTTAAGGTATACGGATATGCAGATTTAAACTTATCATGACAGTGTGTGAGCCTTTGTAGTTATTTTGAGAGTTTTTTCTGCTTTGCTGCATACAACATTAGTGTTTTTCATTAAAAAAAAATACTCATTCAAAAGCAAAGTCATTCTTGAAGTTAAAGCTTTCACAAGCATTGAGATATACTAGACAATGTCTGCCTCTTCTCCTTTCATTTGAGTGAGGTCAGGCAGGAGAAAGTGGATTATGGGAAATACAGAAAAGGAAGATCCTTCTTTCCTCCCTGAATTGCCTATTTCATCTCAAACCATTGCATCAATATGGTGGAGCTTTGAAGTAGTGCTTAATAGACTTCCCAACCTAAAGGAAGGATGGAATATAATGATGGAGGTCCTGGGATAAATAGACTTAGTAATGAAAGTGACCTTAAAAGTCATCAAATCTAACTCCTTCATATTAAAGATAAGAAAAAGTGATTTGCCTAGAATCATGCAACTGGTGAAGATCTAAGGAAGATCTGGTCTCAATATGTGTGTCAAATGCAACACTTATTTTTATTACATCTCTCCCTGTAATCAGGATTCTGTTATGACTGTCCCATAGGAGATATGCAAAAATGATTATTTGTTTAATCCAGCTCCTCTCTCTGAACCATATTCTTGTTCAAGTGGAAGATTTCAAAAACCTCTCCCTGCCACTGACACCTGCTTAAAGGAACCTAAGAGAGCATATGTTTTCAAGTATCGAGCATGACATACAACCTCCTGCTAAGCCAAATAGACAGGAAATTGAGTTACAGCCAAGGAAGAGAAAACACAACCAAATAGAAATGAATCTAAATCAACTTGAGACTTCTCTGATTAGTAATAAATGAAGCATAAAGAATCCCTGAGAAGCAATTTCAGTTGAACAACTCAGTTCCAGTGTGCTAAAATGATATGGCAAGAAAGAAAGGAAGGCAGCATGTTACAGTGGTAAAAAAAAAAAACACCGGCTCTTGGAATCAGAGGTCCTGATTTCAAATCTAGCACTGATATTTGCTACCTGTCATCCCCCACTGGGCTTTGGTACCCTCATATTTAAAATGAGAGGATTAACGTAGATGGTCTCTGATCTGTCATCCTATGAAGAGGGCAGACTTTTTACCACATAGTTTTATCTTTATTCAAAATTTATTTTTATTAATGGATTGCAATTTTATTTATAATTTTATTGCTCAATTCAGCAAATATTTATTAAATGTCTATAATGTGAAGGATAGTTCACAAAGCACTCTACACTGAGAAAGATGGAAAGTTTACACAATGATACTTTGGCCTTGGGAAACAGAAGAAATGGAGGAAGGAGAAAGGAGGCCATGACTTACAGACTAGTAAGGGATATGAAATGCAAACATAAAAAAGTATAAAGTATAATTTCTGAAAAATTATAATAGTCTATATAGCACTTAAAATTTTTAAAATCATTTTACATGTTCTCTTATTTGATTCTGACAAAATCTTTATGAGGTAGATGAAATTATTATTCTCATTTTCCAGATGAGGAACTGAGGAAGAGTTCAAGTAATTTGCCCACTGATATACAGTTAGTGTCAGGCAGGTTTCAAACTGTAGACTTCTTAAGACCAACTCCCATATTTTGTGTACTATCATACCCAGCAAGCCAAGTGTTAGATGAAATCTGATTACATAAAAATCATAACTAATCAGTAGAGACAAAGAAAGATTTTTGAATTACAAGTAGTTTTTGAGTAGGCCTCTAAAGGGAATTGAGTAGACCATTTTGGGGTGGGGTTGGCAGTAAGATAATACAGTTCTAGGAATGTTAGAGTAAATGATAGAACAGAAGAAGAGAACTGAGTTGGCTCAAAAGGAAAATCTACTATCTTAATTTAAAGCTTTGGTCATTACTGGAAGGACTAATTTAGGAGGGATTTTTAATCTCTTTTCTGGACATTTTTGAGATAATCATAGCACAGTCTCATTAGGTTTCCTATTTGGTACAAGAAAGATTGACTGAATTACTTTTAGAGGTACCTGTACATATGTATAAGTATACATACAAACACACACATGTTTTTTTAAGAAGTATTTCATTCTAGTAAAAGAGAAAAGGCAATCTTCAAAGGACAAAAATTAGAATTATTATAAAGTCAACCCATGATGCTTTTTTTAAAGCCCAGATTCATTAATTCCAACTCATAAAATTGGTCTATTAGATACTGAAATATTGCTGTAAGTATAGTGAAAATTGATGAAGGGCTCAAATATTTGCTTGCTGTCTTAGTTTTTATAGTTGAACAGAATTTCACTTCTTTTTTTTTAATTTTGGTCTCTGTGTGATCTCATCCTTCTGTCAATGCATATTAGCAATTTTTCTGTGAGTGATAGTCTTATTAGACTCAGTGCCAGGGGACAGAGAGGTTAAGTAAATTGCCTATGTTCACTCAGCTTGTATATGTCAGGGGCAGAACGTGAAGCAAATGTTCCTGACTCCATGTCTGGCCTGCTATTCTCTAAACTATGGTGCTTTTTCATTCTATGTGTATTATGCAAACATGCACTAAATTATGCATCTTATTAAGCAGGAGGGAAAAAAACTAAATGGAAAGCTTTCTTAGTTTTTTGGTGAAAAGAGACCCCATAATTCACACCACCATCCTGTTTGTATGGATTCTTGATTTTATCATCAGTCCCCCTTATTTATGGGATGAAGATGTCAGAAGCTATAATTCAAGTAAATCTCTGTTGGGTGGGTCATGAGTTGACTTTATAGTAATTCTAATTTTTTGTCCTTTGAAGATTGATCTTTCTCTTTACTTACCTGAAGATAGGATGGAGGGAAAGTACTTTCTGGACTCAACCCTGAAGAACAGCATAAAAACAGACCAATTTTGTCAATATTTTCCTCGGCTCAGGATTCTAAGGCTGATGACTTGACCAAGGTTAAGCTCAACACATTTCATTTGTAATAAGCATCATCTCATTCCAAAGAAACTATACAGAACCCATCGGTCACAGTTTCCCCTTGCGTGATTTAGAGGAGCAAAGATTTAATCTAGTTGATGAATATGGCATGTTCCCACACTAATGTAAAACACTGTTTTCTTTCAGTTCATTTTTAAAGAGAAATCTCTCTTTATGGTTACTTTACAAATGCTGAAAGCATTAGCAGGGGGAATTAGTGGTCTACTGGGAATGAGAAAGTTCATTTCCACTGAAAATGATACCTGTTTTTTTAGTGAGTGGAATTCATTTATAAGAAAGTTCTAAAAAATAAATTTTCTAACCTGGTATATGTTAACACCTTCAAAAATATGTTGATATGAATTTTGCTAGTAAAAGATTACATGATACCTTATGTCCTTCAAAATGAGTAGTTACTGTAGAGTTATCATTGGTTGGTTTTTTTTTCCATACTTGGTGCAATTTTAAAATTTAAAAGAATTTCCATATGAAAACTATGTATATGTAATTAATATAGAATAATGACAATATTATCATTTGAATTCATCATCATTTCTGAAGGGAAAGAATTTTTAAATTTTTTGAGCACATTATTGAAATTAAAGATTTATATTGGAAATTTAGAGGGAAAAGAGAATCCGTAGCCAAGTAGAATCTTGAAGAATTGTTCTTGTTGATAAATTTGAATGTTAGTGCAAATGTTGACTTTGAAAACAAAGATTACATTCGTGACTTGTGGCATTTTTTGAAAGGGAGAAAAAGGAACACATAGGATTTCAATTATGTTCACATATGGGAGGAAACTTGACCATTTACTAGATCAGATTATGACCAGAACAGTAGATCTTTCCCTTATTACATAAACTGTAAATGTTTCCCTGTTTCCCATGATCAAATCTAAAATGCTTTTTGTAGGAAAAATTGTCATCTTGAAACAGCAGTATGCTTTTAAAAAAAAAAAGAAAATCATAAGAAATGAAATTTAATTGCATTATGTTTGTAGGAAAATTCCAACCTCCCAATCCCATGCTAAACCAACTAAACTAATCTAACATCAGCAGTACTCCCTCAGATATTTTCTGTAACAAACTAAAACATTTCTGTGTAGCCGAATAGTATAAATTCTACTAGAACAATATGAAATTCTTTAATTTTGTTTCTTTTAAAAATTCAGCTATAGCTAATGGACATCTTTACTTCAAGAAATATTCGATACAACAAGACAATCAATACACAAAGAATTTACATAGTACTTGAGACTGAAAAATATATAATCTGGCTATGAAGTGATTAAGTGAAGGATAAGTATCTTGAAGACCAGGGACTCTTGGAAAGTCATGTATTGTTTCATTTTTATGTCTGCATCTTTAGCACTGAATGAAATGCCTTGCTCATGGTAGGTGCTGGAGAAATGATTGTTGGTTTATATTCAACTGAATCAGCTACCATTGAAAGGTCTTGCACCACACTTTTATAGTTAAATCAGAAATTAAGATCAATAGATTGAGCATTCAGTTACGTAATAAAGCCTGTTTTTTAGCAACTTTGGAAATACTTAAAAGAGAAGTCACTTTGATGTTTGGATGTGGAGAAAATATAGCCAAGAGACTAGAGGTTTGCCAAGAAATCATTTTCCATTTTAATTTGAATTGTGTCTAGTACTATTAACAGCATCGAAGGAGAATAGAAAACACACCTTTCTCCTGAAAAGAGAATATTAATAAGACGTTGATTTTAAATGTCACTTGGTAAAACTGTTTCATGGGAGCACTTCACACAGGCAGATGATTTGCCCTATGCACAATTTTAAAAGAAAATGCTACCCTCTGTGTAGAATTAGGATGTGACTCAGGATGCAGACTCTGAGTAGTTCAGGTAGTTGTAAAAGATGGATGTCAAATACTCTCACACACTCTTCATAGAGTCAAAACATTTCTAGGATCAGTTTAAGTTAAGGGTACATTGATATTCATGGAACAAAATCTAGTTAACCTCTTGGAGTTCATTGAACTTTAAAGGATCAGACCTTTGATTTCATTAGCATCATTTTCTAAACAAATGAATTAATCCAGGCTGTGGGCAGCTATTTAATTACTGCAAGATTGAGCTCTTTCTCTGGTTTGAAAAATACCTCTGCTAAGTAACTTTCTCGAATAAACATCAGCCCTCCCTTACAGAACACTGATAAAAAAAAAATACATCAGTTAGTAGATGGCCAGGTTGTAGGAGTATTTTGTAGTGACATCACTAGTTGTTTTTCTATATATACATACTTAGAAACTAAGCTACTAACATAGAAATCTAGTCAATAACCCTTAAAAATTGTTATAGCCATAACATCTTTTATTTATTCTATCCTTGTGGGAAAAGTTAGAAAGAAGATAAATGATAGCACAGTTAAGCGGATTCAGAGGTGGTTAAATGAGCAAACCCAAAGATTAATCATTAATTCATATATGAATTTAGTAGAGAGATTCTTACATGATTAAGTGGCTACTTTAATTAGAGCTATTGATTCAGCTGATCCCCACCCTTATATAAACATAGGATGGAGAATTATTAGGCAACAATTCAAAAATAATCTGAGCTTTTGCAATAAACTATAGGTTCAATTAATATGAGCTAAGAATGGAACATAGCAACCAAATAAAGAGGATACAATTTTATGCTGTTTAACTAGAGATATTGTTTCCAGAATGTAGAAGGTCTTGCTGTATTCCTTCCTCATCACACCATATCTGCAGGATTTTGTTGCAATTTGGGTGTCATATTAATGAATAGCATTGAGATTCTTCAACAAGTCCATAGGAGGATGACAAGGAAAGTGAGGTGCCATGAAACCATGCTTAATTCAAGGAAATGCAGATGGTTAGCCTGGAAAAGAGTAGATTTTGGAAAGGAGAGCATAAATTTTTCTCAATTATTTGAAGAACTACTATGTGAAAAGGGCTTTAATTAATTTAGGTTAGCCAAAAACTATGACCTAGGACAATCAGTGGTTGGAAGTTGTAGAGAATGAGACTGGGCTTAGTTTAAGGTGACAGGAAAGAGGAACAATACCACTTCCTATTACATATTTTAAAGTGAAATAGATTGAGGATGTAATGCGTTGTGTCTCTCTCTATGTCCAGTGTAGGATGGCACCCATTGGTTGGGTATATTGAGGAAATTCTTGTTTCAGTTATGGGTTAGATGAAATAGGGTCTTCCAACAAGACCCTATTTTGTTTGTTGTTGTAACCTTTGCCTCTTATACTAGCACTGCTTAACTATTAAAAATGCCTAAATTAACCACAAATGACATATGAAAAAAGGTGCTATCTATTTCTAGGTAAAGAACTGATAAATAGAAGTATGTATAAAAGGATTTTACATATATATGTATACATATATACACATATATAATATGTATATATACATACATTTATGTGTGTATGCATGTCTGATGATAGTCATTTCTAGGAGGAGGTGAGGGAAGAAAAAAACAGAAAAAAATTTACATAACTTTGTTATATATTTAAAAAGAATAAGTTATATATTGTAGATTTTCAATTTCATATGGAATCTTTACCATACTATGTTATGAAAATGCTTCTTTTGTTGCATAAAAATGAAATCAATAAAAAATATTGAAGTTTTTTTGGAATTCAGAGGCTTTTCTGAGCTGCCAAAATCCTCCAAAAACAATCAACTCTGACTAAGCCCTCCAAGAGATTTAATAGAGAGTTTATGAGAGCTTGACTGACAATGGGGCAACTTCTATTAAAGAGTATTAACTGTGGGTGAAAATTCTTCTACATTTGACAAAATGGAATTACATGGGATTGAAATATTTTAATAAGGTACCTCAGTCAAATGTCAACCATTTTTTTGTTTTTATTCCTCTAATAATTTTTGCATCATATTTCTGTAACTAACAAGAGTAACTTTGGAAAAGATAAGATAGAGATATTGGGAACAATTGAATAAGATTATAGTTATACCTAAAATCTTGAAAAAGCTATTAAGCATGATTAGTAAAATGTTTTTATACAAAGATGTTTCCCTAAATTTGAACAAACTGGAATGACATTCTAGACCTGTTATTTTTTTCTGTGCTTTGAAAATAAATGAATAAAAAGGTTGCATTGCATTATACATCAGCTTCAAATATCTGGCAGACTGTCAAAACATGACATTGACTTCTCAAAGTGTCTTGTATACGAGAAATCCATTGCTAGGTTAGTTATTCTGATTAATTAACTCATCATATTTTCATGTCTATGTTTATCTTAAATAGAAAAAAAATAAATGAAGCAGAATTGTGCTTATTATCCAACAAACCTGAAAAAACAGTTTCATGTCTCTCCATTTTTTTTTTACTACCAACATCCTTTTGATAATTCTTCTTGATCTTTCTAAATGGATCCCTTTCTTAACTTCACCTTGTTTGGTGAGTAAGTTGTTTAACTAAACCTTGTTTGGATGTTATGATTTTGATCTTATTTATTTCATTGCTTCCCAGTTATTATAGAACTATAGATCTAAAGCTAAAAATCTAATCCATCCAATCTAATCCTCTCATGTAACAGTTGGAGAAACTGGGGCCCATGGAGGATTGAATTTCTCAGGATTGTGCATATAGTGTCAAAAATTTCAATGTTCTCAGTAGTCTTTTCACCCTACAGATTTGTAACCTTATTCCCTTCAAACAACCTGCCTATTACTTCTGGAACTTACCTCTCCAGCTTGTCAATTAGCTTTTCATAACTTGTGTCTTTATTATTAAAAAAAAAAAAGACCATTTACTACATTTTTTACCTAGTATGTCACAGGACCATAGATTAAAAGCTTAAAGAAACCCAATAGTGAATCTAGTTTAAATCTCTTATTTTATGTATGAGGCAATTGGGGCCCCAAAAGATAAATGATGTGCTCAAGTTTTGGGTAGTAAGTGTCAGGGCCAGACTTTGAATCAATATCTCTAACTTCAAATCCAGAGTTGTTTCTATTGCTCCACAGAAGAATTTTTTAAGAGCAATTTGATGATTACAGTGCATGTTTCTAATATGTGATCTAGCTTCTAGTATATATTGTACCATATATAATAATGAAAATATACCATTTGTAATTGCTTAAATTGTCTTATATCCAGTATTTGAAAGCAAAAACATCAGTCAAAATGTGATGAAAATGTATGTGGCACAATTAAAACATAAATCATATTGTAAATTATAGAAATATATAAATATAAGATGGAAATTCATATTATAAATTACATTAATGTTGTTAAAATAATGTATAATATTATAAAATATATTTTTAAATGTGAAATATTTTATTAAATTAAATTTTACATAATTTTGTGTTACATATTATATGGTACATGTTATATTAAATATTTCACATTTTAGAATATTGCAATTAGAACATAATTATACCATAGTTTTATCTATTGTTACTTTATAACATGTTATATAATATAAATAAATAAATGCCACTGTTGCTATTAGTTAGATTATTATAACTGACAATAATAAATAGAACAATTGCCCCCACCTTATTTTGAAGTCAGATCCCTGGCAAACTTAACTTTTGGAACACCAACACATTTCCAAATATATTCCAAAATTACATTCCAAATATCCATATGTATTCCAAAAGCAAATGAAAAATAAATTCAAATAAATGGAGAATGTCTCTGAGCAGCAGAAATATCTTACCTTCAAGTCAGTTGATTTGATAGGGAAGAGATAGACTAGCACTTGGGATTTTACCCAGACAATACTTTATAATATTAGGCAGCATATGAGAGAGTGAGAACTCATTGACAGCAACAGTTTGACAGCTTATCATGAGGGAGAAGACTCAATAAACAAGAAAAGTAGACAACAAGAAATGTCAAAATCATTGCTATGGGGTCATTTTGTGTAAGAAATAATGTCCCTAGATTCCTCATAATATTTTCTCTTATAACTTGTAATTTTATATCATCTAGTCTGGTTTTTCTTAGCCTGGAATCTTTGAACTTAAAAAAATTACAATCATATTTTAATATAATTTACTTTTTTGTAATCCTGTATATTTGTATGTATTTTTTGAGGCAATCTTGGTTAAGTGACTTGAGCAATGTCACACAGCTAATGAATGTCTTGAGTCCAGATTTGAATTCAGTTTCTCCTAACTCCAGGATTGACACGCTATCCACTATGCCACCTAGCTGCCCTGATTTATATGTATTTTAAAACATTCTTCTGAGAGAGGGGAGAGGGGACTCTTCAACATGCAAAGGAGGTCCAGAAGTCCAAAACTAGTTCAACACTTCATTTTACAAAGAGGCAACTTGGTATAGTGGAAAAAGCATCAGCTCTGAATTCCAAGAACCTAGCTCAAAATCCCACCTCTGCTGCATGTGTGTATGGGGGGGGGGGTGTATGTGGGGTGTGTGTGTGTGTGTGTATGTGTGTGTGTGAGAGAGAGAGAGAGACTGAGAGAGAGACTTAGTCATTGAAGCTCCCTAAATCTCAGTATTCTTCCTCAGTAAAATGAGAAAACTAAAGTAGATGCCCACTGATCTCCAGATGCTTGAATGATAACTTGTGATGGATTATGGAATATTTTTCTGCCTCCCGTGCTCTGCATCCTGATGGGTCTCTTTCCCCCTTGACTGCAGCTGACATTCAATATGCTCTGTTTTAGAAAGCAGAATTTAGTTCCCACTTACATTTATTGCTGAAAGGAAGCTCATTATTATTCTAATTAAACCCCTTCATTTTATAGGGACATGGGTGAGAGGAGGTAAGAAGGGATTCAGTGTGGCAGAAAGGCAAGAAGAGAGAATTAAGAAATGAATTCATTTGGAAGTAGAAGACTAAGTCTAGTCTTGAATTTTTTAGATCTAGGAGAATGGAAGCTCCCTGCTTGGGGTTTGTTTTCCTTATTTCCCCAGCATCTTGGCTCAGAGCCTGCTACAAAGAAAGTGCTTAATGACTGTTTATTGAACAGAATTGAATTGCTAACTATGAGATGCTGCTGATGGTGAGAATGAATTCCTACTGAATAAACCCAGTCAAACAATGCATAGTCAGCTGCTCTACAACTCCAAATTTTAGACAGTTGTTTGGAGGCACTGAAAGGTTAAATGATTTGCCTAGGATCACACACCAAGCATTTGTCCAAAATGGGATTAGAATCCAAGTTTTCCTATGAGACTGTGTTATCCTCTACATTGCCTTATTAATATACATACACATATATAATATATAAATAATATCCTATGTATTACATTATTAATATATATAACAAACATCTAGTTTAATAAGAATAGCTGGCATTATAGCATTTTCTTCTTCCATTTCTCCATCTGAAAAATGATACAGAAAGAGTTCTCTCTAAAATCGCTCTTTAAGTGATTTTGCTTTGAGAACAGATTAAATGATTGGAGTATTTAAAGTATCTCAACAAAAGGTTATAATATTGCTATTACTTCCACATCATGGGAATAAAAGGTGTGGCACCCCTATGATCTGGAAAATCTGAATAAAAATTTTTGGTTCTCTTTTCATACCAAATAATTTTTTTCTTTTTCTTTTATAGTGTGTTTATAGGATTAAAAGATAAAATATGTTGGTAGTATACAATATTACACTTACATTTTATGCATTTCTTAGTTTCTAAACTTTTTCTGTGTTATCTACTGGCCACTGTATATTGTCTGTGTCTTTTGCAAAATTCACCTAAAATTCCCATTTAATTTTTTAATTTAATCTTTTCATGCTGGCTGACCCAGGATATATCAAAATTGCAAAGAGAAAAGTCATGATGTGGAATGGATAACTGTATAAAGCTGTTTTCCTACAGATGTTCTATTAAGGTGAAATTCATAGGAGCAACTAGATAAGCTATAGACAGTGTTGGATCTGGAATCAGGAAAATCTAACTTTAAAACTAGCCTGAATCACTAACTGGCTGTGTGATCTTAAGCAAATGACCTAAGTTCTGTATGCCTCAGTTTCTGCAACTGTAAAGTGGTAGCAATAATAACACCTAAATTCCCAAGTTGTTTTGAGGGTCATAATGTTTGTATTATTATCATTAGATCAGTTTGTACAAAGACAACAAACAGTACTCATACTCATAGCTTGACATCTAATTGGATGTAATATGAAAGAAATAAGGGAAACTTTAAAATTTCACTAGCTTGATGAAGAATCAGCAAATAATACTTTGCAGAGAATGAAAGAAATTATATGTATTGGTTGTGGCAATCAGAGTGTTGAAGGAATTTTGAGGAACAGATGGACCAATTGGGAAATCAATAGGTGGCACAGAATTGGGTAACAGAAGAAAAAGACTAAGGTAATAACTGAGAAAAGTAAGCTAAAATACACAGAATGAGTACTGAAAGGGAGCAAAGAATAATACAATAAAGGGAGCCAGTGAAGATAAAAACAAAAACAAAAAAAACCTCCAAAGAGGATGAAAAATTGGGGAATGATGGTTAGAGAGCTGAAGCAGTATGACACAGAAAAAGTATTGGTTTGCATAATTATAAAATGAAGAGGTTGGACTAGTTATGATTCCATAATTATTGTCAACATTCATGTGAGTTGAATACAAATACTTAAAATGAATGTTTTAGTTCAATCTTCTATACTTTTCCCCCAAAGAAACATGATTTCCTATTTAGAGTCACGGTTCAAAGAATGTTCTCTACCTCAGTCTCTACCACTAAAAATCCCAATTCATATCCTTACCAAATCAGATATGTCTTAGTCTTTACATTTTAACAAAGGTCAAAACATGGTGTTGTGATTGAGGTAAAAGAATCATGTCAGAAATGGGGAGAACCTTCCTGTGATGCAGTTGCACAATAAGACTCAATCATTGATGCACACCCCCATAAAACTAAAGAGGTAAAATAGTAGAGTGAATAGTGAACCAACCTCAAAGTCAGGAAAATAAAGATTCAAGTTCTCTGACACACAGGAGCTGTGTGATAGTAGGTAAGTCACTACAGCTTTCAGGGTTCCCATACAATTCTCTAAGACTAAGTTCTAGATAAGTTACTGATCTGCTTTGATAAAGGAAGGTCTTACACCAAGAGCAACCAAAGCTGAAAGCAATGGATTTTAAGTTTTCAAAACTGGAAGGCACACAAATTTTGATGAAAATGTAAACTGGGTATTATTTGAGAATTGACAATCTGAGTTCAACATTAGAGATTTATCAATAATTACATCTCTATTTTGTATTTACCCCCACTCAGGGTTTCTCTTAGCAACATCTGATTTTGACTATTTTGGAGTGTGAGTCAGCTCACCCACTAGCTATCAAAACAACCAATGAGCATTTTAAATGTAGACTTGCTTATCTCTCACAAAAAAAATAAGAACATAATGTCACCTGGACATATAACCTATAACAGGAACCAAACTCTAAACATCAATAGGGAATTTCCAGTAGGCCACATACTCTGTGATTATTGGTCTCATGCCAAATATAGACTCTGTACCTCTTTCTACTAGTAACTCTGACTGCTGCTATCACAGTTCTACAGATGCAATCTGTCTCTCTCAAATGCCTCTGAGCATTGCCATTTGAGTTGCCATGCCATGCCCTACCATACATGGCTTGTTATTGATTCTTACTGCTCTATGTCACCATATTTGGCAAAGCCTTTTTGTCCTCAAATAGGGCAATAACATGGAAGATCTCTTCTTCCTGTCTGCTCTGTCCTAAAACTCCTTTTCCCTTTCTTCCTCTCTACCATTTCTGCCCTATTCCAATCAGCATTGATACTTTGGGTTTCTTCCCATGGACAAATAACATTCTGGGAAATGGGCTCCTTCCATCAATATATGTTTACTCTCCTTTCAGGAGGTTGGATTGAGGGAGGGGAAGACAAAAGTTTCCATATATGCTTCCTATAAATATATTGCCTCATGCCATGTGAAGAACATTGAATTTTCAGTCAGAAGGTCAAATTTCAATTTTGAGTCTGATTCTTCCTACTTTTGTTACTATGGACACATCACTTAATATCTTTGGGCAGCTGTTTCACAAGTATAAAACTGACATAAGCCGGTAGTGATGGTATATTACAATAGCCCCTGCTGTTGCTAGTCTAGCAGGGTTGATGAGACTGAAGCTTATGAATTACTTAAGTTTAGGACTTCTGACACTAAGTGAGCCAAAGCTGATTGAGTTTCTTATCTGCCCTGTCTGGCACTAATATGATGAGCACTTCAGAAGGGAGAGCTATCAGGCTGCCCAAGGAAGGGCAAACTAGCCCAGGTTGGAAAAAGGAGCAAGTTAAATCTTCCATGATGATGGATATTGATATCAAGGCTGTGAATGGTTACTGCACTTTGAGCCTGGATAAAATAGGAAGACCCAATCTCAAAATAAAATAAACCATAAAATAAAGTGGGCATCATAATTCTGGCCCAGCCTATATCATGATGTTGTGGTGAATAAAGTATTTTGTAAATAATAAAGCTCTATAGAATAAAAAAATTGAAAACTGAAATTGTCTCATTTTATACATGAGGGGAAAAAAGTTTAAGTGAATTTTCTAAAATCAAACATGTAATAGAAATATGTAATTACAGCTGACATTTGTGCATCAAGTTAAGCAAATCACCTTACTTTAATTATTTCATTTGATCTGGTCA
This sequence comes from Myrmecobius fasciatus, assembly GCA_023553655.1. Lineage (NCBI taxonomy): Eukaryota > Metazoa > Chordata > Mammalia > Dasyuromorphia > Myrmecobiidae > Myrmecobius > Myrmecobius fasciatus. The sequence goes on along the minus strand of JAJPUD010009357.1, from coordinate 28,055 downwards.
ACAGCCCTATGAAGTAGGCACTATATTCTTCTCATTCAACAAATGAGGAAACTGGGATTAGAAAATTAGAAAATTAGACTGGACGATCTGTTTTCCTTCAGTTCTAAAATTTCCTTTAATTCTACAATTCGATTAAAAGTCTTTTAAATCTAATTATCCACCTCCTTCCTCATTATAGCAGATATCATCCCAGGTATGATTCTCAAAGGGCAGAAGGTTCTTTTACTTTAGAATTAAAATCTAAAAAGAAAGCTTAACAATTCAAGACAGTCCATGCAACACCTATATCAGAGTACTACCGGGAACTGCCTACATGAGAACCACTGCCAGCAAGGTCAATTAAAACCAAAAAAAAAAAAAAAATCAGAATCGAATGTTAAAGGCAGAATACAGGCCTGACTAACAGAATTTTTCTTCATTCAAATCAAATTCATTTAATTTTAATTAAAATTTCCTGGCATTTTCTCTACTTATTGATTTGCTTCCAAATATGTACATGGATTTCTGTTTACACACTGTACGTGACTTACTATATAATTTATTCCCTGTTTCTACAGACTATCAAATTATTTAAGCTTTAAATACCTATTATGATTTCTATCATTTAATTATGGTTATAGCCACATGGTAGATGCGTATGCTATATTTCAAGCTGACATAAATATACATGTGGTCCTTTTTTGCTTGATGTTGTTAATTAATCTCTGCATGAGAGACTTGTAATGTAGTAAATATACCTTTTTTTTTAAAGTTCACTCATTGGAAAATGTAAGAAAACAAAAATAAAAACACCAAATCCAGTAGGTAAGTGCATTCTAATTCTAAAGTACAAACCTGATAGATCATTTAGAGACCTTTTTATCTTTCTGTTGCCTATTGCTTATTGAAGGGATGCCCTATTTATCACAGTGCCAGAAATACTTTAGTATCTTCAGAAGCCTATTTTTTTAGATAGGGTAGACATGATTCATCCTTTGCTTTCCAAAACATATAAAACTAAGGACTGTGTTTTAATTTTACTGTATATGGAATTTCTGGATGTACCATGAACAAATAGTACTCTCATTCCTATTTTTTAAAAAATCCTCTTTAACTCCCTGTTGGCAGGGACTGTGGCTTATTGAATAATTATGTCTCCTATAATACTTTGGATACATCACAGTTGTTTGCTGATCAGGATATTTTAACATTTCAGAGCTTTCCTTAAGAGGAATACTTTTTCCCAAGAGATTCTTCTCCCATTCTGAGATAGCACTGAACATATGTCAACAGAACATGAAACTCATTCAAGCCTACTTCAGAAAATACATATCTAATAACAGGAAACCACTAGCCATGGCCAAATGAACAAGAGAATCAATAGAGAAAGGACTAAGCAGAGAAGACTATTGTTTCTGCTGAAATGAACCATCCCAGATCTCTAAGCAATATCCATATGATGTTGGCAAGTAGTTTGTCACACATCATTCCATTTTCTACATTGAACTGTGAATGAAAAATATGACACTGGAAAGAGTTTACATGAGATGAACTGGTTTGAAGAATTTTTAAAATGTAACAAATGCAAATGTGGGAATATCTTCCCTAAATATGGATACATATCCATCCACATACCCCAAAACCAAATTTTAACAAGTCTACAATTAAGATGTAGGTCGGTCTCATCAGTCTTTAAAGAATAATTTGGGATTCAAAAGCTGCAATTCTCTTTGATACTATGATTGTTATTATTATCTTCATCTTGTAAATGAAGAAACTATAGTACGGAGAGGTTAATTAGCTTGCCTGTGGTCACATAGGGGGTAAGTGTTGGAGGGAAGTTTTGAACCTAGGTTTCTCCTAACATAAGGTTTTTTAAATTTATTCCAATATGCCAGATCTCTATAATTGCATTCAAGGAACATCCTATATCAAATTTCTTCCCATATAAAATGAAGCTAGAACTTCTATGGCCTATCTCACAAGATGTTTGTGAAGATCACTGCGAAAACAAATGTAAATTCTTCATTAAACAGTAAAGTTCAAAGAAAAAAAGGTTTCTTTTTCTTTTAAAACTTGCTTCTAATGTAATCCCAAAGTGTAATGTAGTCCCAAAGCCCGCTGACGTGGGATTCTCTCCTCATTGATAGATGTGAATGCTCTGCTCTGCTCTGCTTGAGAGGCCAGGTGTGGGAGAGTAGAAAGCTCTTGAGTTGTCTTCAATCTTTGATCTCTTCAAGCTTGTCTCTATTCATTGACATAAATATATATAAAAAAGTAAGTTGAAGAAGGCACTTGGGCATAAAGAACAGAAGGATAAAGGAAAGAGCTTCCTGAAATGGTTTCACTTTGAGGATGATAAGGATTATGAAAAAGATGAGGAGAAGCTACATTCAGGCACAGGGGGATGACTTTTGCAAATATACCAAGGTTAGAGGTAAAATGTCAAGTTCAGGAAATAGTCCAATTTGACTGGAAGGTAGAGAGTGTGAATAGGAGTAATATGTAATATAGCTTAAAAAGGTAAATTATAGGCAGATTACTAATGACTTTAAGTGCTACAAGAGTTTGTACTTTATCTCAGAGGCAATAGGGAACTATTGATTGTTTTTGAACAAGAGGATAACTTGACTGAGTCTTTTCCTTGGAAAAGTTTTGGTAGCAGGGAGACAAAGAGATTGGTAAAGGAAGAAACTGGAAGTAGGAGAGATCAATTAGGAGGCTCTTGCTTCAGTGGCGTGGAGAGGAGAAAGAAGGGAGAGATATTATTGTGGCAGGATTACACTTAAAAATTGCTCTGTGATACAATAATATGAATATAAGAGCTGTCCTTTATACTAAAAAGGACAAAAAGTTCAACCCAGTTTGTTTTAAGGATCCATGTATATTACTGTTTTATAAGAGAGATAGTATAGAATGCAGAATAGAACACTGAATAGGCAGCTAAGGGGCACAGTAGTGGAGCACGGAGCCTGGAGTTGGGAAGATCTACCTTAGCATCATGCTTGCCCATAGATGTTGTCACATAGATATACATGTTTAGATGCTTTTGTCTCCTTCCATTGCACAGAGTAAGGAAGACTTGACTTTATATCCTATATCCTCTATCCCTAGGTAAATTACTTAGCCTCAGTTTTTCCATCTGTAAAATGTAAATAAGAGTAGGGTAATAGACTAATTGAGATAATATATGTAAAGAGTCTTGCAAACCTTAAGGTACCACGTAAATGTTACCAATTGTTATGGTTGTGATTTTCATTTTTCCCTGTGGTTCTGGGATAAGTAACTATTATCCAGCTATTATTTCTTTATATTATATATATTTTACTATATAGTATATATAACTACAGACTACTGCACAAGTGGATAAAATAATTGTTTGTATAAATAAATAAAAGTATTAGGATGTAAGCTCTGTGGGCTCAACAAAAGCATCTTTGGCATATTTCCAATAGGAGACAGGCTGGATATTTGCCAGTGGTATTCTGGAAAAACAACTGGATCTCAACTAAAAACAAAGCAAGGCACTTTTAAGTTTGATTTGTATTAATACTTTCTCCATCACATTTGTAAGTCTAGAGAGTTAAAAAAAATAACTCAAATCCTGATTTGTAGCTTTTGTCATAGTCCAAGTTGTAAGTAGTCACAATGACAATAGCAGTTGACCCAAGAATTGGTTTGAGCTGGTGTTCTCAGGGATCATCTCATCCTGATCCCTCATGATTTTGATCTCCTCACCCAAGTCTCAGTATTTTGAAAGTTTTTGATTCCATATATTTTGGAGATGATTGATATTGGGATGGCAACATCTTTTAAAACATTGTTCTTAAGTTTTTTTTGAATCAATATTATGACCAGGTAATTATCACCAAGCATTTGGTCCGTGTAATGGTGGAGCATGAGGAAAATTTTTTTGATCAAATTCTCTAAGATATTGTGAGGACTATATTTGTAGTATAAGGACTTGTGACTTCTTGTTCATAAAAAGACATCAAGTTTATGATGCATAGTTATAGCTTCCAGGTAATATCTTACTACGTATTCAACAAGTACTAAATGTTTACAATTTGCAGTGATATGTTGAGCTATTTCCATTGTTCCCTGACATGTTACTTTTATAAATAAGACTGGACTCCTTTAAATAGCCCTTGTGTAATTTTTTGAAGCAATTCGCCGGTCCTGAATTCCCATCATAAAATCTTCTAGTTACACAACGTAACTCTCATGTCTTAAATGTGTCACTGGTTTGACATATTCTTGGCAGACTTTGTGGAGATGTTGTCTATGAAGGTCCTTTTGATTTTTCTCTTGGGTCTTAGATCTACTCCATCCAAAAGTAAACCATTTGCAGTCACATTCAATAAATTCAATGGCATTATTATCATTATTGTTATTATTATGGGCTATGTGGGGAGTGAGGTGGCGCAGTAGACAGAGTGCTCATCTTCCTGAGTTCAAACCTCTCTTCAACATTTAACAGTTGTATGATTCTGGGCAATCCCTTAATCCTGCTTGCTTCAGTGTTCTCATCTGTAAAATGAGCAGGTGAAGGAAATGTGACTCACTCAAGTATCTTTGCCAAGAAAACTCTAAATGGGGTCACAAAGAATTGAACAAGACTAGAAAAATGACTGAACAATATGACCAGGGTAATTTTTCTTCATCTCAGTTTCAAGAAACATAGTAACTGTGGCATATTCTTCACAAGATTATTATGTGTTTCAAATGAAATAATGTATGTAAAAGTACTTTTAAAAATGTGAAGTGCTATAGAAACATTAGTTACTATTAAACAGAAAACTAATGTTTTATATACTAATGCTTCTATCATAAGAACCCTGTGAGATCAGTAGTTTGTTTTAAAGACTATGATTCTCTGTTTTGTCCAGGCTGGACATACAGCAGCCACTTACTGGACTGATGTCATTATTGGGAACTTGGACATACTGTATTTCCAACCTGGCTCCTTAAAGAGCTTAGGGTTAAGGAAAGGGTCTCTACTCCTAACCTCACTATATTAGTGAGAGGCTTAAAACAAATAACCAATCAGCTTAGTAACTCAGAACTCCCTGGCTCAAGCAAGCCACCAGACTCAGCTTTCCCAGTAGCAGGAATTATAGACATGCACTCAAGTATTATTTTCACCATTTTAATGTTCATTAAACCAAGGCTTCTGGTAGATAAATAGCTTCCCATAGTTACCTGGCTGGTAAGGGAAGTCACTCAAACCTAGGACTTAAACCTCCAATTGTAGCCCTCTTTTCCATTACACCATGCTGAAAATTTCATTGTACAAATTCTAATTACTAAAAAATTGCATCTCCCCCTCCCCCATAGGTTTATATAATCATAGGCAACTTCGGCAGGAAATGATTCTGTGTAAAAATTGGAATCCAAATTGTAAGAGAACAATTTAATAATAGGGCTGAGGCTCAGATATTGCTTTGTTCTTTTTCCATAGCTTTCTCAATCAATAGCCAAGCTTTCTATTCAGTTTTCTTTTTCTTTTCTTTTTTTTTAAGCAAGAATTTACAGTTAGTTGTCACTGACAGTGTAACTTGTTTGGCAGAAAGTAAATGGGATTTTGAAAAGTGTGTGTGTGTGTGTGTGTGTGTGTGTGAGAGAGAGAGAGAGAGAGAGAGAGAGAGAGAGAGAGAGAGAGAGAGAGAGA